>ML685768.1:2279039-2332235 GCA_007922175.1 Pelusios castaneus
GTCAGGAGGGAGAACCTCGCCGCGCCGCCTTAGAGGTGAGGGGTGGCGCGTCCGCCCTGCTCACGGGGCTCCCCCTGCACCCGGCCCCGCCAAGCCGCACGCTGAGCCCGTTGCCCTTGTCGATCTGCAAAGCGCTCGGCTCTCCCCTCCGACTCCACCCTATGCACACTGCGGGGCCTGGGCACATCAGCTGGGGGCCCCCTGTGCCTGAATCCCTGCTGTGGTCATGGACCTGATTTCTTTGTGCTCAATCTAGAGGAGCCACAACCATGGAGGCCCCACCTGTTACCATGATGCCTGTCACTGGCGGCACCATTAACATGATGGAATACTTACTCCAAGGTAGGCTTGGGTGAAGGTGGGTTTGGTTTCCGATCTGAATACTCTCAGCTTGTCTGTGGTTAAGTCATTCCAGGTTTTATCAGCGGGAGATGAAGGGTGGGGGGAGGAGAGAAAAGACGACAAGACCCGGCTGCTTATCAGATCCTAAACTGGGGCGATCCAAAGGGGTAATGTGTTAGGCTACTGCAGAAAAACAAACAGCGTCCTGTGGCACTTTTAAAGACTAACAGATTTATTTATTGCATGAACTTTCATGGGAAAAAATCCCACTTCGTCAGACGCTTTGAACATGGGAAACAGCATCTGACGAAGTGGAATTTTCTCCCACAAAAGTTCATGCAATAAATAAATGTTAGTCTTTAAAAGTGCTATAGGACTCTGTTTAAACTGGGGAGGTCAGGCTTCTTTTGTAAAGGAGGCTGACACTCAAGGCTAAAACTGTCTCGAAGCAGGCAGTCTGTCTGACCATGCTCTGAGTCCCAGCAGGAACACACCTGCACATCCTCACCCCCCTTTTCAATGTAGAACATTGCAATACTTCAGATTTGCTCTGGGCTTTACTCTTGCAGGTGTACCTTTTGGTCTTGCTGCAAATCCCTCAAAGTTTTTTAAAAAATCTTGCATATAGTTATTATAGTGTCTGTGCTGCTGTTCTAGCTTTTATGGTGGCATACAGCCATTATTGAACAGCACTAGTGTACAGACAGCTTTATGGTATGTTGTAGAGGAAGAGCGGTCCAGCGATTAAGATGAGTAGTTAGAGCTACATTCTTTTAACGATTGCTGTTAGCTGTCTGAATTTGGGCAGTCTTTTAAATACTGTACACCTGTTTCACTTTCTGTAAAAAAAAAAAAAAAAAAAAAAAAAAAACCTTTTGTAAACTGTTCTGAAATTCCCAGATGGAAAGGGCTGTGTGTAAATTTCTTGCAGCTTTTCTGTCCCCCTGCCATTTTGAAAAATGAGTTTGCATGAATGTTTTATTTTTTTAAAAGATATGGTGAGATGATTTGGGGTATCCCTGTAGTGGTGGATGAAACCATGCTAAGCTCCTGAACTTGCTCTCCTCTCCAGGAAGTGTTTTGGATCAAAGCTTGGAAAGCCTCCTTCACCGGTTGCGTGGTCTATGTGACAATATGGAACCCGAGACGTTCCTGGACCATGAGATGGTATTCCTCCTGAAAGGGCAGCAAGCTAGCCCCTTTGTCCTGAGGGCACGGCGCTCCATGGACAAAACTGGCACACCCTGGCATTTGCGCTATTTGGGACAGCCAGAAATGGGAGACAAAAACCGCCATGCTCTAGTGCGCAACTGTGTAGACATCGCCACATCTGAGAACCTTACTGACTTTCTGGTGGAGATGGGCTTCCGCATGGACCACGAGTTTGTTGCCAAGGGCCACGTGTTCCGCAAGGGTATCATGAAGATTGTAGTATACAAGATCTTCCGCATCTTGCTTCCAGGAAATACTGATAGCATTGAGCCCTTGTCTCTCTCCTACCTTGTGGAGCTGAGTGTCGTAGCTCCAGCCGGACAAGACGTAGTTTCTGATGACATGCGGAACTTTGCTGAGCAGCTAAAGCCTTTAGTTCATCTGGAGAAAATTGATCCTAAAAGGCTTATGTGAGTGAAAAGAATCAAACAAGCATATCTAGTTCTCTCTTGCTGGTCTTGGTGACCAGCATGAAGAGACTGTTCTTTCAAAATGACTCTTGCACGACTAGAGAAGATTAAAGGTGTTTGGTTTTTTGGGAGGGGAGGCGATTTGTGGTGTGTTTTGTCACTGCAGTGACTGAGGGTATATCATCTTTTTCCCACTGGGAAGAGCTGTATAAAAAGGGAACATGTTCAGCTTGACATTTTTGAAATGGACTAATTTAGAATTTTCTTATTAAAATCCCTTTAAACAGCAGACAAACTTTCCTTTATTACTTAATATAGTAATGTAATAAACAGTGTTTTTGCTCCCACATTCTTATTTGTAAGAATCTTGCTTGCAGAAGAGTAAACAGCCCTGAGATTTAAAGTATCAAACATGCTTAAATTTTGCCAGCTGTTGCAGGTCACACATCCGGCTGCTGCTTCTTCATTTGCAGTATTGCTGCGTCCTGGTAATCTACCTTGTGCAAAGGCTAGAAAAAGTATATTCATGAACTTTCTCTCTCAACTGATGAGTGAGGACTGGATGTGTCTGCATGAAACAGGAAATGCAACTGTCAACAAAACTAACAATGCTTTGCACAGTCAGTTCCATTAAGAGGAGTGCACCTTTTTCCTGCTAATCTTCAGTTAGTGATCTTAGGTGTCACTTGTAACACTAGTACAGAGGTAAGCAACCCCCTGCACAGGTGCTGACAGTGACTAGTAAATCAAAAACTTTAAGGTAAAAATGAATTTAAGGTAAAGGTATACCATTTTGAAAATTAGATTTTAAAAGCCAATTTGCTTAGCTATATCATGACCTGAAGTTTTTAAAACTCTCAAAATGTAACAAACAGTTTTAATACTATGTACTGGACTGAGTTTGAGCTATGAAAATAGAGGCAGTTTCTCTTGTTTCTAGTCAACTTTTTCTGCCTCTTACATACTTGTAAAAATACTGTAGTGTAGCAACAGGTAGAAGATAATATTTAAAACAATGTCATCAGTGGAATTTTAAAAAAATTCTGTACAGCAGACATTTTGCAACAAAGTCAATTTTAGGAAAAGCAAAAATACTTAATAGCAATCCCAGACGCAGTTGCAGATTTGATTTTTTTTTAAAAACAATTTCCCCCCCCGAACACTTTGGTGCCTGACCCCTCTCACTCTGTTAAATGATACAGTAAATATAACAGATGTGTACTTTTTTGTATTAGAGCAATTGCTGTCTTCAGTTTTCCACTGGGGTAAAATTGGGAGCATTAATACATGCAAATTTTTACCTACTATTACTATGCAACCACCCTTGTGCAGGAACTCTATTGTAAAAGAATAGTGCACAGCAAAACACCACAACAGTAGCTAGGCCCTGATAAAGAATACCAGATTTAGATGAAACTGCAGAAAGGAATTCTAAGGATAGCAGAATGTGATGTTGTTCTAGATACATGCATGCCCCTATTTATAGTCTGATATAAAACTTCAACAGTGTGAGAATTGTTGGTACATACCTCATATAATAGCACTTCCTTTTTAGTTCCCTTAGGCCTTGTACACACGATCAGATTATCGCGCATTAAAGCTCATTACCGCGCGATAGCAACAACGGCGTACACACGTGCAACAGGGCTCTTGCGCGTTAACTGCCTTGTTGTCGCGCAATCCAACAACCACTCCGACGAGAGTGGTAACAGCTGTTGCGGATCATATATTGCGCGTTTGAGCTCGTGTGTACGCTTACCGCGCATTGACTGGAGTCCGGAACTGTCCCAGCATTCCCAAGTCGTCCTCTCTGGTCTCCCCCCCCACCCGCTCTGTGGCCGTGACGAAACTGTCCCCGCCCTGCCCCGAACTTATTCCCGGGATTTTCAAATTTCAAGTCTGTTTCACTTCCTGCTCTCTTCCTCGTGGAGTGTGTTTGTGCTCCGATCATCAGTAGCAATGGCGGCCCGCCGTGGAAGACGCGCACCCCTTTGGAGCACGGCAGAGGTACTGGACCTGATCAGCATCTGGGGAGAGTCCGCCGTGCAGGCGCAGCTACGTGGCAGCAGGAGGAATTATGACACATTTGGCATAATTTCTCGGGCCATGTCAGAGAGAGGGCATGATAGAGACACAGTGCAGTGCAGATCAAAGGTGAAGGAGCTCAGAATTACCTATCACCGAGCGAAGGAGGGAAACCGCCGTTCTGGATCAGCGCCTGCAACATGCTGGTACTATAAGGAGATAGAAGCCATCCTCAGCGGGGACCCCACAACCACTGCCAAAAGTCCCGTGGACACTTCAGCCCCTCCTCGTCCGGTGATTGCCAGAGCCGAGCAGGATGAGGACGTTGTTGAGGAGGAGGAGGAGGAGATGGAGGATGACACGGAGGAAAGCGCAACCGCGTGTAGCCAGGAGCTCTTCAGCAGCCCCGCTGAGACGTCCACCCAAGGCTTGAACTGCAGCTTGTTCTCTGAGGCGGCAGAGGGGGGTTCAGGTAAGTTTCTCCTTCATTCAGCTCTGCTCCTGCTAAAATATCATTGTCTGGGGTGGGGGTGCTTGCGGGTCCCCGCTGTGCACGCTATTTACTCTGCATTCATTAGCAGGGCATCAATACAAGCAGTGATTGTAAAATAATCATCTGCATTTAGGTCAGAAAAGGTTTCCTCGATGTACCTCCAGAGCCTAATACTCAGGTTAGATGGGAGAGCGTTTGTGTCTGCGCTCCCAAAGACGGACACTCTGCCTCTCCAGCTGCAAAGCACAGCCCTGGGAACCATGGCAGCACACAGTGCAGCAGCATACGGTCCCGGCCTGCTACCGGCGGCATGTAGGAGATGTATTCTAGATGGAAGGGGCACTCTGAGGAGAGGGATATTGGGTTCCATCTGTGTGCCCTCTTCCGATTCTTAGCCCCCGGTAAGCCGTCTACTAGAATGTACCTTGTCTGCTTCAGCGCAGCGTAGTGTGTTGACCGCCCTGTACCTTCCAGTGGAATGTGCTACTGGAAGGTTACATTGGCTATCTATGCTATGTGTTAACAATGTCTATATTGTTATTTTTGTATTAGAATTGAGCTTCACAAGGCCGGTGTCTACCCCAGCTGACCGAATGAGAAACATTAGGCGGCGTTCTCGAAGAAACAGGGAGGATATGTTTAATGACCTGCTGAAAGCAACACAAGAATCCGCAAGGGAGAATAGAGCCTGGAGAGAGGAATCCCAGCAGAGGAGGCAGAAACACAGGGACGAACTGATAAGCGTCATGAAGGAGCAAACAGAACTGCTAAAGAACATGATAGCTTTGCAGTCCCAGGCGATAAATGTCCGGGCTCCACTCCAGACAGTTCAGCCGTGTATGCCTCCCACACACCGCAGTCCCTCAAAGCATTTCTTTGAAGGCCACCCTCCACCCCGGTACAGGACAACATCCAGCCCCCCCCCCCCCCCCCCCAAGCTACTTTTACGAGACCCGGAGCTACACCAACCTGTAACCCCACCCCCATCTTTCAGGTTTCAATAAAAACAGTAACAAATACTTTGAAGAATGCATTTATTTATACACATTATTGAAATGATCCTAAGGTGCACCTCATGCGTCATGGAACTTAACTAGGGAAGGGCATCATTGAAATGCTCCCTGAGTGCCTCCCTTATGCGAGCAGCTTCTCCTTGTGCCACCCTAATACTCCTAGTGGCTGGCTGCTCGAATGCTTCCTCGAGGCGCTGTGCCTCCGTAGCCCACGTAGGGGAAAACTTTTCTCCCCTACTTTCACAAATGTTATGGAGGACACAACATGACGCAATCACGGCAGGGATCTGGTCCTCCGCCAAGTCCAGCCTCCCATACAAACAGCGCCAGCGCCCTTTTAAACGGCCGAAGGCACACTCCACAGTCATTCTGCAGCGGCTCAATCGGTAATTGAACCGCTCCTTGCTGCGATCAAGGTTCCCAGTGTAGGGTTTCATGAGCCATGGCATCAGTGGGTATGCTGGGTCTCCGAGGATGACTATGGGCATCTCCACCTCCCCCACTGTTATTTTTTGATCAGGGAAAAAGGTGCCCCCTTGCAGCTTCCGGTACAGACCAGTGTTCCTGAAAATGCGGGCATCATGCACCTTTCCTGACCACCCAGCATTGATGTCCGTGAAACGACCCTTGTGATCCACGAGTGCTTGCAGCACCATGGAGAAGTAGCCCTTCCTGTTTATGTACTCCGTCGCGAGATGGTCTGGAGCCAAAATAGGGATGTGTGTGCCATCTATGGCTCCCCCGCAGTTAGGGAATCCCATGGCAGCAAAGCCGTCCACAATCTCTCGAACATTGCCCAATGTCACTGTCCTCCGTAGCAGGATGCGATTGATGGCTTGGCACACTTGTGAGAGGGCTAATCCGACGGTGGTCCTCCCGACTCCAAACTGGTTTGCAACGGACCGATAGCAGTCGGGAGTCGCCATCTTCCATACAGCAATCGCAACACGCTTCTCCACAGTTAGGGCTGACCTCATGTTGGTGTCTTTCCGTCGCAGGGCAGGGGCCAACTCTGAGCACAGTTCCAGAAAGGTTGCTTTCCGCATTCGAAAGTTCTGTACCCACTGCTCGTCATCCCACAGCTGCATAACAATGCGATCCCACCACTCGGTGCTCGTCTCTCGCGACCAGAAACGGCGTTGCACCGTGTGCAGATGATCGGTGAAGGAGCTGAGCAACGCGGTGCTGTTGCTCTGCATGGCATCGATCAGCCCCTGCTCCTCGGTGTCCTCATCTGACTCGGAGCTCATTGCGTACTGAGCAACAAGCCGAGATGTATTCAGAATGTTGAAGGCGACAATGGAGATCATAGCAGGATCCATGCTGTCGCTGTAGCGATTGATTGCAAGTGGTGCGTTGCGTCACTGCAATGTTGAAAATAGGCGCGAGTTGCTATTGGCAACGAGGAAGACGCTAGGGGAACACAAAGCACCATGGGAAACTGAGAGTTTACCCATGGCGCTTTGCGTTCCTTTCCTTCATCCCATGATTCATAGCGCCGATTCAGGGAAAATGGAACGATGGGATAGGTGCCCAGAAGTCATTGCGCTCAACCGCGATAATGCGTGTAATTTTGTTGCGTTGCAGGGAGCAACGTGTGTACGCGTTGTCCCGCAATAAAGGTCACGTGAGTTTTGTAGCGCGATTGCCTTGTTGCGCTTTAATCTGATCGTGTGTACATAGCCTTAGATAGCCTATCCTAGGTGACCCTATATGATACTGATCTCCTGAGGGTGACAGGCAGAAAGAGAGTAGATACTGCAGGCATCTAGGTGCAGACCCACTCCTTATGCTACTGTGCTGTATTCTGCAATGATGCCAGAAAATTTAACAGTGACAAATTGTCATAACCTAGTGGAAGAAATAAGGCTGCTCTCCCAAAAGGCCGCCTGCAAAGCATTGCAGAGTACCTCCATGAAAGTATCCTGGAGATATCCATGGAGGATTCTTGGCCCCGCTTTGCACATAAAATCTTTTCCAGAGGCAACCCTATGCATAGCTGGAGCACCTATAGGGAAGCCATCTCCACTATACTATTTTTTTTTTTTTTTTTTTTTTGCCTTAAACGGAACACATCAGATGATGTAAATCCAACACTGACTGAAATTCCATACTCACCAGAGGTGCCTTCCTGGCCAGCCAAGATGCTGTCCTGCATCCATCTGAGCTGCTCTGGGAGAATGGATACCCTGCCCCCATTTCCCAACAGCCAATGACTGTTTGCCTTTCTTGTTTTTTTATACGCCTGCTTGAGTTCTTTGATTTTAACTGTGTCCCCCTGTTGTGCCCTTTCTCCCACATGCCCATGATATTTTTTCATCGGTATTTCCTGCTGAATGAAAGCTGTATCTGAACAGACTTTTCTCTCCACAGACTGATGAGATCCAACACCTCAGGTCTACTCCAGGGTGGAATGCATTTGAGGTGTTCAGTCACCACGATCAGTTGTGCTTGCAATCTCTTTCCACACTGACCAAACAGGCAATGGGAATTCAAAATTTCCAGGGCTTGACTAGGGGAGGGGCTTTTTTCTATGTATGTTGCTGTGATGGAGCAAAGATAAAAAACATGCATAGAGTGGTCACAGTGGAGTATTGTGGGACACATTCCAAAGGCCAATGATATTGATTTACACAGTATTCCACCTATACTGCCTCATTAAATGCATCCATTTTGATTTTAGTGTTATCCCTCTCAGAGATGGATATATTGAATTGATGACTCCAGCAAGTTAGGTCAGCAAACAGACCTTGCAGTGAGTACATTATGTGGTTGATAGAGGGTAGCTTCCATTGACCTAAATTAGCAGTGTAGACCAGGCCTAAGACACTCACCTAACAGGAGTTCCCAGCCAAGAAAAGAGTAGATGGATTGCCTACAATTCCAACACATGATGCTGGCTGGTACTTGAAGGCAAGAAGATGGCAGAAACACAGACCTATTAAAATTAGTGAGGAAGAATGGCACCTTGCAGGAGCTTGCAAAGATACTAAGATTTCCATGATTTGGTGTTTTCTCCCAATATTTAACCACACTGACTCTTAAAATCAATTTACATATTTCTAACAGTGAGGTCTCTGGAACTAAATGGACTACAGTACTTTACATGTGTCATGAATCTTGTGATTGTATGTATAACTCATGACATTGATTTAATGTACTGAATAGATAGTTTTTACAGTGTAAATGATTACAATATTTTATTTAGTACTTGTGACAGACTTATGTTAAATATAATTTTCTCTGGGGTCCCAATCCTGATTTTGGCATCTTGGCACAACTAACTTTTCAGTTAAGTACAAATTCCAAATACGTTATCTAAAAATGTCAGATTTAAATATTTTAACTCCCTTGTTCCCTTTGCCCCCATGAGTTTTAAAGTTATCAGCAAGGAGAGAAAGTAAACTGAAATATCCTTTAGTATGCCTCAGTGGAAGACTTATTTTATACAAATCAATCCAATTTGCCTTGGGATATTTCCATTAGGTGGCCACAGTAAAAGTAACATAGCTACAGTTCTACAAGAGGGTAATTTCTTACACCCAGGAATGAGAAATCTGCAAAACTGGTTGTTTTATAAAATGCTATGTATGACATTTTACTTCTCCAAGCACTAAATGTGAGAAATAACTACAAACCAGAGCTATTTTTCATAATATTTTAATACTTTTCACTTTTAAATACTGGTTTTAAATTTGATTGTAACATGGAAGAGCCAACTTTTAATTTGTAAAACTTATCAGGATCATAAAGCTATCACAGAACAAACAGCTACACTCTATGCACTCAAGGTACTAAAAATATGATTCATATTTTGGGTCTGTGGATGAACTGTGGCAATTCAAATAGTTTAATCTGTACAACTGTGTCAAAAATATTGATTAAAGATTTTTACTAGACAATTTAATTAGTTTAAAGAGAATCAAAACAACTTCAGACAAACCAGCTCAGCCCAATTAGGTAAAAGGTGATTTCCTTTCAAAAGGTGCAATGGTATCTTTTTAATAGAATCTTACGAGAAATTATTCAGACTCAGAAATCCCTTCACTCCTAATAAAAATTATATCTAGTCATGCTGTTCTGGAAAAGGTTTAATTTAGTGACAGATCCAGCTCCTCAAGACAGCAGACATTAAGGAACACCATCACATTTGAAAGATAAGATTGCTGCACTCTTTTGTTCTCTGAATAGGCTGAATGAAGCTGAACTGATTTAACAGACAAAAATTATAACCTGGAGTCAAGGGCTAGTGCTCATCAACAGCACCAAAGACAATATGGTTCAAGTGACATGCTAATTGGCAGAAAAAACCCCAAGAGTTGAGGGGGAAAGAAGAGAGATTTAACAAAGGTAAAAAAAGATCTTATCTGGAAGAAAGGGCATAATGGATACCTAACATACATTGACACAGCACAAGAAACAGCATATAGAATCAGTACTTATGACAAACTTGCAACTCTTTCCATATTCAGTTAAGAAGCCTCTTGTAACTGATTGGGCAGGGTTAGCTGTAGTGAAGGACCAGTGCTTTTATCTAAAAGTAAAATGTATTCTTTACAAATAGTATCTTTAGTGTAATTTTATTTACAGAATAAATTGCAAAAGTACATCACATTTAGTGCAAATGCAACTAATGATATTAAGATTTACATACTGCTTTGTAAACTTTCCATACCTTTGTAAAATAAAGCTATCCAATTAAATAAGAAACAGTTGCTTGTATGTATTCAGTGATAGTTACCAGAAATGGTAAATAAGAAGTTAAACCTTGGAATTCTGGGCATAAGATTTTTTTGTAAAGTTCCCATTAGTGGCTATGGTGAATGAACCATTTTTCTATTAATTGTAAAAAGATTACATTTGAGGTATAGAAACTCTTTTTAACATCACTTTATAAAATGCTTACTGGTGATGTAGTAAAGTAAACATATACAATTTTCGTCTTATTTGCCTTACTAGCATTACCGTATAGGCACTTTACTACATATTCAAATCAAGAACAGAATTATTCTGTAAGAAGGCATATTTCATGCACACCATTTAGAGAAAGGCAAATAGAGGAGAAAAGTTTTATGGAGCATGAAATCTGCATGTATATGTGCAACCATTTATTATACATGTGTCTGCACCTCTTTCTACAGAATAAAGACTAACAGACATAAGGAAGTAATTCAATTTCAATATTGTGCAGATATCAGACATTTATCAGCCCAATCTTCATTACTCTCTTGTATTTATCTTCAGGCACCTGCAATACTATATTAAATTAGACATTTAGCTTTCTTTTGGAAAAATAGGTCAATCTTATGTGGTCTGACATATACAAGTCAGTGAAGTGCTTCCCAAAATGTCTCTGAATAGTCTCCACCTAAAGGACACCAAGCAAGTACCAGTCTCTGCCACCACAATCCACTCCTCATGGCTATTTCCAGAGATCAAAGGCAGGCATATATTTGCATTCAAGTTCTCTCAGCAACTAATGGGAACTTTTCATTTAGAATCTGTGGATTTTTATAGCTCTGTTAAGTTTTGTAAAATATTAATGAAACACACATTTTCTACACAAATGTCAGAGCCTGGCTTTAATTAAGATCAGAAACAAATGTATAGGTCCAGGAAATAATGAACTTGCTCTTACTTGCAGACTGGGAATGTTGTCCGATTTGCTTTAATAAATATTACAGGATACCCTCTTGCAGTTTCACACAAACTAACAAACCACATGTAACATAGCATGGACAGACCATTGTTGTAGTTTTCAGGCACAGTCTCTTCTCCTCTCATATAGAATCTATCTAGAAATTTCTGGATCATGTTCAATAAATTCTGTAGCACATATTACATAACTAAAAATACAATAGAAATATAAAGATATTTGAGAAAAAAATAAAGCTTTTCACACTCTTCCTCCATCAGAGCCAATGGTCTTCATAGGAGTAAGACAACAGAAAAGGCAAAGTCATATGGATATTGACAGCCCTCAGTTAAGAGACATTTTACATAAGATGATTCATTATAGAAACCAGCAGCAATGAACTATGATTATACAAAGCAAAACAAAACCCCTGCCAAAAGTTCACCTAGACTTTACTACAAACCTGAAAAAAATACCACACAGGTTTTTGTGCATATAAAGCACATACAGTATGCTATATGTGCATTTGTCTTTTGTGCTTTTTAAACATGCACAAAAACAGGAACTGTATGAGTGTCTTATGAAGGGCCACAGTAAACGAAACCTTTGCAAATTATTTAAAATTGAAGCTGTAACCCAAGTTGGTGATTCAAAGTTGTATTTTTTTCTCCTCTAGTGCAAGCAAATAAAAATATAGCCATATACATGTATCAATACATGTATTTATAATTACACACTGATTCAGCAAGGAGAGCTAGCAGAAGATAGCTAGTGTTAGATGTTCAGCCTCATGGTGTTGCAGTATTTCTTCAATTCCATACATAAAGCCTAGGACTTGGGCCACACAAAGACTGTAGATCCTATGTTCCAGCTTGGAGCCTTCAATTTCATTTATTTCTCCAACATGGAATGTTCACACACAGTCTTTTTCCAATCACTACAGAAAGCATGGAAAGGACATTGCAAAATACATTTTGAACACTAGTAAGAAAACAAGGAAGAGTTATGAAACATTCAAAAGCACAACTTAGAAACATCTAGCCTCCAAATGTTACTTGTTTGATCAAGACAAACACTTGAGTTTTTAATGGTTCATATTGCCAGATAGGCCTTTTGTAACTAAATGCAGCTGAAGTAAGTTATGAGCTACATTGTGACCAAAAAGAATCAAATGACTAGGGTTTGTACACTGAATGAAACTTTCTCAACACAGATCAGGACAGCAAGCAGGTAAAATCCCTTCTTCAACTCTCCCTAATAGCTGAATTTGCATAAACGGCTGCAACTGGATTATTTTGACAACTTTATTACAATATGCTTCAGTGTGCATATTTAAATCTAATATTCCAGAAATACATACCAATATCTTCCAGTGAATGAAGGCCCAAGTGTGTTATTAACTTCGCCTTAGTGTATATCTCAAAATATAGATAAAGTCTCAATAGTTGTGATAAATACAGTAGTGAACACACTTCTAGATTGCCTAGCTTTTGCATTTGGATTTTAACATTTAGAGCAATGTATACAGAAGACAAAACTCAACCAAAGGTTTAGCAAGTACCTTTTAATCCTAGAAGAAAATAGGCTTCCCTGCTGTTTTCTCTTGCACATATGATGTAAAACGCTTCAGGAATTTGGGGTACTCTCGTTTTGCCACTGCTCGTAACACTGATGCTGGTGCCCATCCCCCAGGATTCACTAAAACAAAGATGACATTAGATAAAAGCTATACTCTAAAATAAATACATACATACATTGCAGGACTCGTAAATGTGTAACACTAATTTGTAGACAAAACAAATTACTGACTTAACAGTGACTATCCAGCCTTTTGCATTCAGAATCAACATTTCTTGCTAACCACTAGTTAGTTCTACAGCTATGAGCTTCAGGAAATCTGCACTATGACTCAGTCAACCTCTGTAATTTAAATATTGACTAAAAGCACTATTTTCAGTTTACTGATTATGCAAAACCTCTCTCTTAATAATACTCTTGCTTTTGAACTAGGTCAAACTCAAACTCCAGTTCAGAATTTGGTAACAGTGGGACTAAGTGCAGTATATGTGGATATATGACAGTTTACACATCTCATCAGGAATGTAGCGCACCATTAGGGGCTGTTGCCTCTTTAACTGACCTGCAGAGAGGGGAAAAACCTTGGGCTTTGACCATTTTTGCTTCTTTTCAGTGTGCAACAAAGGCATGAAAGATTGATTTTTTAATTATTTTTAAATTATAGACAATTCTGCTTGGTTTTCACATGAGAAAAGAAGTTCCTATCTAGGTCGGAAGGCTGTAGTGCTGATCTTGCAACAGGAGTCACGTAAGCTGACCACTGAATCCATGCCCAGGCTCAATGACTATGTCAATAGGACTATGCATAGATGCAGGGGGTCCACCTGCATGGATCTTCTTATAGGATCAGGTCCTATGGCAATAAGAGCCAACGAAGTAAAAGATGAGAAACTGGGAATTTTAGAGTTTGCTTTTGTTAACACCAATAATCACTTCCTTCAAATTTTTCAAATTGAAACAATTTTTTCAAATCAATATACCCATTAAGATGAGTGCTGATAAAATACATACTCAGACACCTCTCTAATAAAGTCTGGGGAAAAATAGTTAGCATTCCTGATATTTTTAAGGTGAAACAAAATGGGGGGATGCTTCTTTCAGGCCCTCTTTATATATAAAAGCAGCAGAAAAGGGCATAAGCCCAGATTTTAAGACCATCTGCAGTCCATTTTTAATAGTATCATTCTTTAGGAGAGGTGGTTAAAAACAGAGGTTACTTTTGCCCCACTTCTGGTATAGACTATAATACCATGGTATTTTTCAGAAAGAACAGTAGGTAACTCCAATGTTGTTGTCAATGTTTTCTATTTCAGAAATGTATCTTCTAATACAAAAGGCTATTTGATATAATGATGAGCATTCCATGACTGTTGTATTTGCCCGCACAATCCCTGAACTCTCAATGTTTTACAGATGGCTCTATGAACACTTTCTAATAAGAGATTCTAAATGGACCTCTTTGGTCCTATGTACGCTGATTCTGGAGTCATGCAACTTGTCAGTGTCTGACAACTGTGCTTCAGAATCTAATCTTTCATTACAAAAGTTTCTAGCCCCTGGGGTTGCAAAAACCTTCCTAACATGAACCAAATACAAACCAATGCAACACCAAATATCTGCTACCCAGCTTTCAAAATCTCTAGTATCCCCCAGCACCATCTATAATGACATTACAATATTTTCAATACACTATTCCACAGAACAATGACAAAAGTGTAGGGTCAGCATAAAGTTAAGTTTAGTGTCACATTAACTCAAGGAATACTCATTTAATTTATTTTATTAGATTTATAAGCAGAGGTCTATTGATGCTGCTGTAGAATTTGAAACTTCTCTAGTACCCAAGTTTCTGGCTACAAAATTCACATCAAATTTGCTAAAAAATACATGGGTAGGAGTGGTGTCTTTACTTCTGAAACCCAATTATAAAGTAATTTAATGCTAGATTTACCTTTCCTTCTTAATAGTTCTATAATATATTTAATATTCAGATGTGCAGGTAACAATTGTGTCTTCCCCATGTTATTTAATAGTGGGGGATAAGAATGTTGAAAACATAAAGAGGTATAGACTAGTTTAGAAATGCTATGCATTTTCATAAAACAGGTAGACCATTATATAGTTCCCATATTACTCTTTTCAAGCAGGCCACTGAATATGCATACATGTATAGAAAATTTAGTTTATTGGAGATTGTTTAATCTTATATTTGGCTGTTGAGGATTTTGGTCAGCACAGGCAGAAGCTGTCACTGTCAAATTCTATTGCAATTTACAGCCTAGATACCTGGGGATGTTCACCACTCAGCCAAACAGTTCCACTGTTTTGGCTAACTACTTTGAAAGAAAGAAGACTTTACACCTTTGTTACCAGCAGCTTCTCCTCAGCATAGGCAATAGGCTGATTACAGAAACAAAAGACTTTACACAAAAGATTAATAAATGTATACTGTTAAAAAAAGTAAGATGTAGGATAATCAACCCAATTATAGCAGTGAAGATTGCCTTTCCCTCCCCATCATTCACTTTTTCTTCTTCTATATTTATGCTTGTGTGATGCAACACATTTGACATTCCTATTGTTCTCCTTGCAATCTATCACACAGTGAATGTTTGAATTTATTGGTGAACGTGGCATCTTTATTTAGATCTTTCTGATTTTGACTAACAGCTAGTTCATAGACATTGATCTAAAAATAAGTTTAACTTTATAAACTCTTATTTTTGCCAGCAATCACAAACCCTAGAAGTATTGTAAAATACACTGTATTGAAAATCCATACATACCATTAGCTACATATGTAATCTTGCATAGAATATTGTCTCGGCTTATTTCCTTGTTCCCCTCTGGTGGGCTTACCAAAGTCTGACATATCATAGCAACGTTTATTTTGGCACGAACACATCGATTGTTCAGCTGCCAACAAATTAAACATTTAATAAGTATTAAGCAAAATTTATTTCCTCTACCAGCATTTCTAACATCTGAATGTCAAAATATTAATTATTTATATTACAGTAATGCCTAGGAGCCACAATCAAGATTTGTGTTAGGCGTTGCACAGAGGAATAATAAAGAAGACTGTCTCCATCCCCCAAGAGGTTACAGTCTAGATGTCAGGCAGGATGTGATATTTGTATGAAACAGACAAATGTGATAAGGGAGGAAAATAATAAAATGAACATAGCTGAACTGAAAAGCATGGTTCTCCTCTTGCCTAACCAATACTAGAAAGGGAGGATTTGCAGGAATCATAGCAAAGGTGAATTTTTAAGGAAGCATTTAGAAGAGAATAAGGTGACAGCTTTATGAATTTTGTTATGGTTAAGATTTTGGATTAAAAACACCTTCTGAAAGCACAGTATGATAATATTCAGAGGAATTACTTACAGGGGCACTATCATGATCCACAGAGAAGTTACAGACAATCCAAGTTTCAGGATCATTTTCACTGAACGCTGGTATCTTTCTAATAGCAGACAGATAGAGCACATCCCGCTGAGAAGCTGGCCACACTCTCTGCAGGGAGAGTGTGAATGTAAAAAGTATATAAAATTAAGAATATTTATTGCCCAGATGTCAGATTAAAGTAATCAATTATAAATTTGGCAAATTATATGGCCATAACTGTATTACTGTAGAGAAATTCAAGTCTGACATAATCAAGTAGAAAGTTTCTTCAAGCTCAGGAACAGTTGATAATCCATTTAATTTTTCGAAAGTATTTGAAATGGTCTACTTCAAGCATTCTTCTGTTTGGTTCTAGGGCTAAATATATTCTGCTCATGTCTCTCTCTACTGGTCTGATTTAAAAAAAACTGAGTAACGTTTTTTCAGGTTTTATGAAAAGGGATGATGGGCCAGCTCACTCAACAGTTTATTCACCCTATAAACAATAAACATATTGGCAGCCCAATTTAGGTTTTCCACCATCAGCTCTAGGTTTTGTGTAGTTTTGTATTTGAGTCAGGCCACAAACTGAACTTCAAGGTGTATATATGCATAGACCTGTCCACTATTGTACATATTTTGAACAGTAAGTAACATTTAAATGGAAAGAACAATAGATTCAGTAATATGTTAAGTAGGCATAATAAGGAAGGCATGATAAACTATGCCACTTCCCAAGAAAAACGTTTTAGAAGCAGACTAACAACAAAATAAAATGTGACAATACAAAAGCACTTTCCTGATACGTTGCAGAAAGATTGGCAATTAATCAAACTCTTCATAGTCCTTCATGATACTATACACCTAGACTTGCAATCACTTTAACCAATTAAAAGTATATTATTCTCCTATGGCAGCTTTCAAGCAAAGTGTATTATTAATAGAGTTGGGTCCAATAAAAATGTCTGTTCTGGAGTTCAGACATCTTAAAATGTGTTCAGGATTCTGATTCAGCCTTATCTCCAATAATCAACAGCTATTAATTTGAAATGTTCAGACCAGATTTTGTGAGTAGCATTTAGTATGAACAAGCATTCTGACAAGTGTTTGCATAGGAACTAATTAGGCAAGTTACAAAGTAAATACTGTACCTGTAGCCACACCAGTTCAGAACGTAACCTTATCAGTTCTCTCAAACTGTGTGCGGTTGGATATGATCAGTACTAACCCAAATAAAAGCCCCTACTTTTACAGGAAGTTGTCTAGATGATTCAGGACTCTACCTGAGAGTCAATAGTGATCCACTGCCCCAATATGGCATTAGGAGACACACTGCTGATGAAGATGCTGTTATTTCAAAGAGAGGTAAAAGAAGGCTCAGACTCTAAAGGCTCGGTGACATATATGCAAGGATAATTCTGCTATCTCTGTCCAATTCCAAACTGAAGAAACTACACAAGGTACAGAATTCTTCATTTCCTGTCCTAAACTGTTGTATAGTGCTGTTAAACAGCTGCAATAATTTCATAATAGTGGACTAGATTTAGTGATTGGTAGAGCAATTTCTATGTAAAGTGACTTGAAATCCTTCTGGAGATCAAGTGCTATATAAATGTAAGGTAGTATTACCTTGTGTGTCTGGTAAATGATGATTGCATTATCAGCTAAGGTTTCCACAACATGGAAATTTTCAATGGTTGCTAAAAATAAAAGAATTAGATCAGTGTACAAGCACAAACATTCATAAATTAGGCAAAGGTTTTAAAACATTTTCAGACCAACATCCACATGACTTAAGAAAGAGAGACATCTTACTTTCCCAGTCATTACGAACATCAACATTCCAGAAGTACTGGCAGACCTCGTGCCCCGTAACCCCTTTAACTGCATGTGTAGCTTTCAAAGGATCTAGGACTATTCCGTTTTCTTCCACCTCTCTTCTGTACACCTTTGAGTAAATACAAAATAGCACAAAAGAAATGCACAGTGGAAAAGGCCAAAACTGCTTTGAATTTTCTTCTGTTTCATTTTGAGAATCTAATTTGACTGTCCATTTAAAAAAAAGTTATATCAAACAGCAGTAAGAATGGCTGAATGATCTTAGGCAATGTATTTTTTTAAACATCTGAATGGTTTAATATTTTGTACAAAGGTTATATTTAGGAAGGAAAGACGTTTCAGTGATTGAAATAACCAGAGAAGCTACACATTAATATCACCCAGTAACTAAATGTCTAAGAAAAAAATTCTGCAAGATTGATCTTTCATTCAAAAGTGCTGGATGCAGTACAGAAATAGAAAGAAATAACTTAAGGCTGTCCTACAGCAGAGGGAAAGCCATAATTACTGCAGATCTGACTACAATTTGGTAAACTGAAGAGAATAAAAAAGGAAGAGAAAGGGACAAGAAAAAAGTTCCTTAAAGATGTAATACGAAGTGCAACCTGAGGAAAAAGAAAGTCAGTGTGGTCCAAGTGTGTCTTACACTACTTAGTGTTATCTTAGCACATGACAAGGACATCCCCCACTAACCAGGTTGTCTGAGACATTCACCAGAGATATGGAAACTAATTTGCTTTTTAAAAATTCTTTAAAGTTGATAGTACAGTATTTGCATTAAAGTTTCTATTTGCTCCAATCCATCCGACCTGGTACTATACAAGAAACGTCAAAGTTATTTGGCTGATTCCAGTTTTTCAGAATTTCTTGGAAGTCACTGGTATAGGAATAATCTATTGTACTACTGAACCAGTCCATTATAATTTTTTTGTATATGGTGTTTTTCTAAAGTGACTTATTGGCACCACTATTTCATATAATAAGAGGAATCTTCAGACCCAAAGGAATATTGCAATCTGTTTTTGTGGTATTTCAAAATGTAGCATTCTACGATATCAGTAAACTTGAACTGGTTGAATACTTTATAGCACTTAAAACAGAAATTTGTCCATTCAAATCCTGTTATTGATATCCAATTCACCACAGTGGAAGTATGGGGAATAAGCAAGAATAACTAGAAATGCTAGTTAATAGAACACAACTATGAGAAAGTTACAAAGGGGTAGCTGTGTTAGTCTAGGTCAGCAAAACAAACAAGGAGTCCTATGGCACTAGTCTTTAAAAGTGTCACAGGGTTCCTTGTTTGTTTAACTATGAGAAAGTTTGCATGACAGAGACTTGGTGGAAAATCATTCAAAAAACAGGACTTGGTAGTGATGGGCAACTTCAACTATCCAGACATCCATTGGGAAAACTACACAGCAGGTCACAGATTATCAAACAAGTACTTGAAATGTATTGAAGAAAGCTACTAGGGAGATTATATTCTAGACTGGATTTTGACAAATAAGGAAGAACTGGCTGATAATTTGAAAGTGGAAGGTAACTTGAGTGAAAGTGATCACGAAATGATATTCATAATTCTAAGGAACTGTAGAAGGTAAAACAGCATATAAACATAAGGGATTTCAAGAAGGCAGACTTTAGTAAACTCAGGTAGTTGGTAGGTAAAATCCCTGGGAAGGAAGTCTAAGGGGAAAAACAGCTCAAAATAGTTGGCAGTTTTTCAAAGAGACTTTATTAAGGCACAAGAACAAACTATTCCATTGTGTAGGAATGATAGGAAGTATGGAAAGAGACCATCCCGACTTAATCAGGAGATCTTCAGTGATCTGAATCTCAGAAAGAGTCCTACAAAGAGTGGAAACTGGGATGTACATAAACAAAGGATACAGAGGATGTACATAAACAGATAACAAGTATATAAGGATAAAATTAGAAAGGCCGAGACACAAAATGAGATAAAACTGCTAGACATACAAAGGGTAAAAAGAAAACATTCTACAGAGATATTAGAACAGGGGTGGGCAATCATTTTGATGGGTGGGCTGGAGGGGACAGGGGAGAGCTGGCCTCAGAGCCAGCCAAGGGAGTGGGGAGGGGGCAGAGGGAGAGGGGCAGCACAATGGCAGGGAGCTGGCTCACTGGGGGTGGGAAGGGAGTGGCGGGGCTGTGTGGCGATGAAAAGCTGGTCCCCAGAGCCAGCCTCGGGGGGTGGGGAGTGGGAAGGAGGGAGGCAAGGCAGAGCCGGCTGTGGGGCAGCAAAGAGCTGGCCCCGAGCCAGCCTGGGGGTTGGTACAGTGGAGAGCTGGCCAGGGGTTATGGTGGGCCAGATCCAGCCCATGGGCCATATCTTGCCCACCCCTGAGTTAGACCCCAGCTGGAGTACGGTGTCCAGTTCTAGATCTTGCAATTTAAGAAAGATGTGGACAAACTGGAAAAAGTCCAGAGGAGAGCAACAAAAATGATAAAAAAAAGTTTTAGAAAACCTGACATGAGAAAAACAGGATGTTTAATTTTAACAAAAGTGGGCAATGGGACCAGTTAACAGTCTTCCAGGAGGGCAAGACCTGTTATAAAGGGACAGTGAATAATTGTGCTCTATGTTCACTGAAGGTAGGATAAGAAGTAATGGGCTTAATCTGCAACAAGGGCGATTTAGGTTAAATATTAGGAAAAAAACTTTTTTTCCAACAGTAAAGGTAGTGAACCTTTGGAATAGGCTTCCAAGAGATGTTGTGGAGTCCCCATCACTGGAAGCTTTTAAAAACAAGTTAAACAAATACCTGGCAGGGATGATCCAGGTTTACTTAGTCATGGGGGGCTAGACTTCACTTCGAGGTTCCTTTCAGCTCTATACATCTATGATAGCAAAGGTAAATACACCCAGATCCTTACATCTAAAAGAGGGGCTTGTCCAGATGGGCATTTTGTGGTAAGGGGGTGTGTGAACCAGCAGTAGCTTCGTGCATAACTGTCATGTGGACCTACTGATGCACATCAAATGGTTATGTACTTGTAATCAGAGTTCTTTGAGAAGGCTCTGCATATTCTCACTTATGGTGATGCCTTGCAGTAGAAACTTCTTCTGGCAGTGTCATTTACAGTGCTCTTACCCCTCTGCCTCAGGTCCCTCCACTGCAAAGCCAGACACAGAACAAACAAGGCCTCTGACAGAAAGGGTAAAGTGAGTGGGCAAAGTGAATTTGCAGAGCCATCTCCAAGAACTCCAGTTACAAGTAACCAACCTTCATTTCTTCTTTGAGAGGCTCCATATATTCCTACGTCAAAGACAGAATGAGAAAGAGCAATGCTGAACTAACTTGGAGCAGAAACGGGTCCTAATTGAATAAAGACTGAAGTACCACTTTACTAATTCCAGTGTCTCTCCTAGAAGTTAAATCAAAGGCATAACGCTTAGTGAAAGTGTGCACAGAAGTCCAGGTTGGAGCTCTGCAAATTTCAGCAACTGGCACCTGCTTAAGAAAAGCAAGGGAAGTAGCCACAACTCTAGTGAAATGTGGTAGAACTGAAGCAGGTACAGGACGTTTGGTACTGTGTCACAATCAGAAATTCATTGTTTAATCCATTGAGATGCAGTCTGGGAAGAAACAGTACAATCCATATGATGTTTGGCATGAGACAAATTTTCTAGATAATTTACGAAGACTTTTAGTTTAAGTAATAAGCAAGGACTCTTCCGGCATCCAGAGTTTGTAGGACAGATTCCCTGTTATCCAAATGTGATTTAGAGAAAATAGTCAGTAAATTAAATTGTCTTGTTGACGGGAAAATCAGACACTACCTGAGGGAAGACATGGTATCTCGTCTCCCTTAGCTTTGCTACATGCTTCCAGACGGTCACAGCAGACGCCAACGCCCTTACAAAATCCAAAGCATAAAAAAAGGCCTTAAGGGCTACATTTTGGCCTGCCATTAAAACAGCATTTGCCAACTTTCTTCTGTCATCAGTTAAGATTTGTAAAAAAAAAAAAAAAATACTGTCTTCTCCCAAAATGGAATTAGTAGCAGGCCATGACTGCAAGGTAGTTTGCCACCCTAATATAGTGGCATGATGAAGAGAACACCTTTCTCCACAACACACCAATTTTTTTTTTGCTTCCTTATTGGCTGGGGTAGCGTGTAGTTGTCCAAATCTTACTGGCAGCCCCCAGAACCAATGAATTAAGGATAGGATGGGTATGGGAGTAGGGAAACCCTTCAGAGAACATCTGATACGATTTGTCAGCTTTCTTAGAAACAAGCTGAGAAGGAGGTGGCATGGTCCACACCAATTTAACTGGTTATAAAAGCTATCCAAAATGGGTAAGCATAGATGCTCCTTGAAGTAGCATCAAGGATACAAACATGGTGAGAAGTCTCTGTCACAGGAACTGCAGAAAGATTTAAAATGAACACCATATGATCCACCAAATCAAGGAACTACATAGGGTCCCCAGAAGTAGGGGAGGCCAAAGTCACCCCCATATGTATACACAGGGATAACGTGTGTTGACAGTCTGTTTCCAAATGCTCCTGCTCAAATAGGGAAGCTACCTTGTCTTCCTACTCAGACAGCATTTCAGGCCACACTGTACATAATGCTGATCGATTGAAAGGGACTGGATATGAGGATCTCTCAACTGCCGGATCCAAAAAGTGCCACAGGACTCTGTTGTCTTTCTACAATAGACTAACACGGCTACCCCTTTGGAATTTCCCCAATAACTGTGGTTTGGGAACATACCTGGAGGCAGCAGACCACAGGGTTGTACAAAGAGAGCCACAGGTCTCTGGCATTCTCCCTCAATCTTCCTCCTGGTAAAGATCCAGATCTGGATCCAAAGGCAGAATGGATTGGGCATAATAGTGGATCCAAAAGGAAGTGAGGAGATTCAAGTTATTTCAGAGGGGTTGTAGGAGAAGAAAGCATAAAGCATTCTAGGAAAAGTCCAGTGGTGCCTCCTGACTTTTTCTTCCTAACAGGAGGACCTTGGAAGTGGGGAAGTAAGTCTTCTTTTGGACACCTTGTGTTTTGTACTTGGAGCTCGAAGGTAAATATGGGCTACCAACGTGACAAAGCTCTCCAGAACTGTGGATGTACCCAGAAACAACCCAGGAACCAAAAACCCATCTGAAGAAATGGACATCATATCCAACATTATATGCAAAACTAAGCTCCTCGTTAGTGAATATGGGAGTGGAATGAGGCCCTCTTTGGCGATGTTAACAGCCTCCTCAGAACTGGATGGCTCCAAAGTTCTGATGCATAGGAATCAGCACTGCTAACAGAGGCACAGAGATTAAATGACCATTCTTCAGTGCCAGGACAGAAGGAACCAAAGGTGCTGCCTGTCCTGATTCAAACATATCAATCAATTCCATCCTCCTGGATCTGGAAGTCAGAACTTGACCCTGGTCCTGCAGCTGCACGAGTTCCATCACAATCAGGTAACTGGGAAGCAAGAGGGGTCAAACTGTCTCTCAACCTCTCCTCTAGAATCAGAGGCGTTGGATCTGGCCATGTATCACTTGGTTCAGACATGTCTAGACTTGGGGGTTTGACTGAGGGAGCTGCAGGAACCTAATCAATCCTTGACAGAGGCTGTGGCCACTTGGAACTTGTCAGTCATTCAGAGCTGCAGAAGGCCTGAGGCACTGAGGCTGGCCTCTTAGGGTATGTCAGCTCACTCAGGATCAGGGAGCTCAGGCTAAGAGGCTGTTTAACTGCCAGGTGGGTCTGAGAGCCCAGGCTGCAGCCTGAGTCTGAACATCTATACTGTAATTAAACAGCCCCTTAACTTGAGCACCACAAGCTCGAGTCAGCTGACATGGGACAGCCACGGGTTTCTAACTACAGTGTAGGCACAACCTTAGACCCTTGCTCTGAGGGCTGATTGGCTCTAGAGAGTCTAGCATTGAGAGATTCCTTGAGAAGGAGCAGTTCCAGATGAACTCATTATCCTTGTGGGCAATGGGAGAAAAGGTATGACAAACTGAACACCTAGAAAGCAAATGTCCTTCTTCTAAACATTTGAGTCCCTGCATGTGGTCACTGGACACCAGGAAGATAGATAGGCAGCAAGCACAACTCTTGAATCCCAGCCTCTTCTGCTTCTTCAATTCCACCATAACCAGGAACCAGGAATAACACTAACTATACTAACAAAACTAATACTAACTAAGAGGAGGAGAGAGGCTCTGGCTTCTAAAATACCAGAAACATTCCTATCTTTCCAGGCATGTGGTTGGAAGAAACTGAGTGGTAAGAATATGCCGCCCCCTATATAGGCCCACCCTCAGGTCATCAGTGATGTTGAGGAGAGGGATGTGTGACACTACTCTAGTTGACACTGCTAGAAGGTTCTACCACAAGGTGAAGCAGTACCCATAAGTGTGTCTATAGAAAGCCACTCAAAGAAAAATAGTTTGTTAATGCACTTTGATCTAGTCCCACTTCAAACAGAACTAAATGAAAGGGCATTAATAAAGTGTTTCAGCATGCTCCACACAGTCAGTCTGTGGCAAGGTAGTGTGGCGGTAGATTCATACTCCAGCTAGCCCAAGCCAGTCTAATACAGGACAGAGAACAGAACAAGGAGCAATGGTTTCAAGTTGCAGCTGGGGAGGTCGAGGTTGGATATTAAAAAAAAACCTCTCTCACTAGGAGGGTGGTGAAGCACCGGAATGGGTTACCTAGGGAGGTGGTGGAATCTCCATCTTTGGAGATATTTAAAAAAAACCTCTCTCACTAGGAGGGTGGTGAAGCACCGGAATGGGTTACCTAGGGAGGTGGTGGAATCTCCATCTTTGGAGATATTTAAGGTCCGGCTGGAAAATACCCTGGCTGGGGATGATTTAGTGGGAGTGGTCCTGCTTTTAGCAGGGGGTTGGACTAGATGACCTCATGACGTCCCTTCCAACCCTATGATTAAGAGAAAGTGTGAGAAGGGAAAGCAATGTCCCTCTATAAAGGAATGAAATGTCTGGCATAAAGTTATAAGAATACCATGTGTACTTAAAAATATAAATTTGTGATCTTTCTATATCTCAATGATAGTACATTACTCCACTAATGTTTTAAATCCATGTGATTACTTATCAAGTAAGGCTATTAGAATACAGCCTGGTATCAGCATTTATATGATAAAGATGGATTTCGGTATAACGTTTTACATAAATTAAAAAGTGTTATAAAATATTGCGCAACTATTTTATTTACCTTCATTTCACCTTCTTCTACTACCAGCTGCCAATTGGCATCTCCTCCTACATCCTGTAAAGAGTAAGTCATATGATTCTGCACCATCTCTTCCACCTTTAGAGAAAAAAAATGCAACATTTATAAAGTATTCCTGCCACTTCCTTGAAAGGACATTCAGGGCACTGTACAATGCTAGCAATAGATCTTGTGCAAGAGCTGGACATAGACAATGGAACACACCACCAGAGAAGGTTAGCAGAGGCCTTGCAGCATTCAGAACCAAAAGCAAAATTCATCCTTAATAACATGAATTCTTCCCACAAGTACTCCTATGCCATCTCCATCTCTCTCACTCCCACCCTTCATAGGTGAATACTTATACTAATTATTCAAGTTTTTACTTTTATCTATGGGGAAGGGAGAGACTGTTTTGTTATCACTGTTACAATATTTTGGAGGTGCTCAGATATGTACCTAGATAAACAGAATCACACTGAAGTGCAGAACTTTTTTTTTTTTTTTGGATAATTTACATTTAATGAAGAACAGAATTTGAGCAGTGACAAACAGATCAAAGCCACAAGTTTTCTACTTTTAGAAAGTCAAATCCATTCTGTAAGCATTCAGATGCTCCAAAAGCTTTATGGGCCGCAGTGAAGGAAAACCAAGCTGAGGCTTGCCACCGCAGCATAAGGTTTCGGCAGCAGTGCCAACCACCCGCCACCTCAGTTCCTGGCGGCAGTACAAGCTCCTCCACCGCCTGAAGAAAGCTCTCACCACCACCATTGTTGCAGCACACTTTTGGGTTGAGAACTGCTGCTTTAAACCACTCAAATACTACATATTTGTATTTCTCCTTTCTGTATGAAAAGCATTCATTAGATATGTGGATGCGGGCCATGAATAGGGCTGAAAGGGTCCCTTTAAGATCACATTTCCAAACGTGCTCTTTTTCAATCAAAATTATAATGTGATAATTATGGAGAAAAGAAAAAAATATATTACATGTTAGTCAACAGATATGTTTTATAACTTGGTAAAAAAGTTTGCTTCAATTCTGTGCGTGTAACTTGAACACATCCTGGGCCGCAGCCATGGGTGGGCTGGGGCCCATACACTTGGAGATCGGGCCCGCCCACCACAGCACCCAGCCGCTCTGCTCTGCATGCGGCCACAGCCAGTGGCTGGGCTCTGCAGCTGTGGCAGCGAAGTTCACGCCACTGCTGGTCACTGTGGTGGGCAGGCCAGATCTCGCTGCCTCTCCTCTCCCTTCTCCTCAGGACAGCTTCAGTTGCTAAGTAACATGTGGAGTTGGAGCACTGGTGCTCCGGCTCCACTTGCTACCTAGCAACTGGAGCGTCGTCAGGCAGCTTCCGGTCACATGGCTGGAAGCTGCCCTGGCCGGGCCCACCCTATAGACTCAGGGGCCCAGTCAGACAACCTCACCTGGCTATGCTCCTGAGTGCAAGTGAATAATCAAAATACATGTTACCCGCAGACCAGTGTGTTATTTGCAATGTCTGTCTTAATCGTACAGAGGTCGAGACTAAAGGATGCTTATCTAAAAATACAGAACTTGACTCAAACTTAAACAAGACATTACACTGCATGTCTGGTACCTAAAGCAGCATACAATCATGAATAAAATTAGCCATGCGGAGGCATAAATACCTTCTCTATGATGTAGAAAGATATTTCTTTATACACAAACATATGTCACTTGTCAAGTAAAAGCATTTATCAAATGAAGTATATTATAACAGGTTGAAGCAGAGGAAGGAGCAAAGGAATATTTATTAATGTATTTTTTTAATGTGCCTGAGGTGGAGACAGAAAGGTTGTATTTATATTTCATTTTAATATAAAGAAGTCTGTTGTTTGTACTATGTACTTTCTGGGCTGTATGCTCAAGATTAGGAATCTATACCCTGAATCACACTTTAAAAGTTAAACTCCTCAAACAAATAATGAACTCTGTATGCAATGAGAACTATATTTCATGGAAGTTCAGTGCTGACTTGATTTTTATTTATATATGTTCTGTGGGAGCAGTATGAGATAACCAATAAAAGATGTGTTAAAATTAATTGACAAAGAAAAGTTTCACTTTATAATTCAGGAAGGAAGACCACCCTTTCCCAGACCTACACAACAAGTTTCCTATACTTGATTCCTCCTCTTCTTTCAAGGACACTGTCTACACCCTTCAAGTCAAGTGGGCAAATTTTCTAAATAGAGGCCCTTTAAAATACCTGGATACTAAAAGACAGCTAAGAGGAAGACCAAGGACAGAGTAGGCCTGTTACTCAATGAGGATGGACGATAATAGAAAATTCAGCAATGGCCAAAGTGCTAATAGCTTTTTATTGTTTCAGTTTTCACCAGAAAGGTAATCTCAGAGATCAGATGACTAGCATAGTGAACATCAGAGTAAACGGGGAAGGATCTGAGGCTAAAACAGGGAAAGAATAAATTAAGAATTACTTGAACAAGTTAATTACTTTGGCAAGTTAAATGTCTTCAAGTTGACAGGGCCTGATGAAATACATCATAGAATACTTGAGAAACTGGCTGAAGAGATCTCTAAGCCATTAGCGATTGTCTTTAAAAACCCATGGAGGACTCAGGGATCACAAAAGACTGGAAAATGACAAAAAATAGCACCAATCTATAGGGAATAAGAACAACCCAAGGAATTATAGCTCAGTCATCTTAATTTTTATACCCAGAAAGATAAGGGAGCAAAATATTAATTTGTAAGCATCTTTAAGTGAGTAAGCTGGTAAACAATAGGCAGGATGGATTTGTGAAGGAAAAAAAATCAGGTCAACCCAACCTATTCTTCTTCATCAGGGTAAAAGGCTCTGTGGACAGGAGAAAGTAGTAGATGTGATATAGCTCTACTTTAGTAAGGTTTGATATGGTCTCACAAGCAAATTAGAGATATATAGCCTAGGTGAACCTGGATGCACAACTAGTTGGAAACCTGTTTTCAATGGCTCAGTCAAGCTGGAAGAGTGTATTGAATGAGGATCCAGAAGGTATCTATCTTAGGTCTAGTGCTATTCAGTATCTTCTTAAGTGATTTGGATAATGGCATAGAGAATACACAAGTCTGTGGATGATAAGCAGAAGAAAGGGTTTGCAAGTGCTTTGGAAGATAATGAGAATTCAAAATGACCTTGACAAATTGAAGAAATGGTTTAAAGTAAACAGCATGAAATTCAATAAGGACAAATGCAAAGTAGGAAGGAATTATCATTTACACAAATATGAAATTGGAAATGTCTGCCTAAGAAAGATCTGGGGTTATAATACGTCACAAACTAAATACGAGTCAACAATGTAATGGAGTTGCCAAAAAAAAGAGCAGCAAACAATTCTAGGATTTATTACATGAATGTTGTAAGCAAGACATGAAAATTAATCCTTCCACTCTAAACTCGACACTGATAAGGCCTCAACTGAAGTACTGTACCCAGTCCAGAAGAGAGCAATAAAAGTGACTGAATATCTAGAAAACAATTTCCAAGAAAAGATTAAAAATAGTGGGTTTGTTTAGTCTGGAAAAGAAAAGACTGCAGGGGACGTGATAACACATGATACCATAAAAGTTTGGTATAAAAAGGAGGATGATAAATTGTTCTCCTTACCCATAGAGGACAGGACAAGTAGTAATGAGCTTAAGTTGCGGCAATGGAAATTTAGGTTAGACATTTGGAAAAATGTAACTATAAGGGCAAATAAGCAGTGGAGCAAATTATGTAGGGAGGTTGTGGAATCACAGTCATTGGAAGTTTTTAAGAACAGGCTAGACAAACCTGTGGAATGGTCTAGATAATACTTAGTCCTCCTCAATGCAAGGGACTGGACTAGATGACCTATTGAGATCTCTTCCAGTCCTACATTTCTATGATTCTATATTGAAAACTTTGCCTTACTGTCTTGGAAGAAATGTGAAGCATCAGGAAATCATCCGTCTCAGTGATGACCCATTTAAGCAGAAGGGTGTTGTCACCCATCCCTGGGTAGCCAATTATTTAATGAATGGCTCAACTGTCCACCACTATAACAACATAAAAAAGTCAATGGAAAACCACCAAAGAAATAAGCATCAAAACCACCTGAAGGTAAAAAGGAACATTATAACAGACAGGGGATTGTCTCTCTGTGAATAAAGACAAGAAACCAATACAGTAAGTCACAGGGTGGGGGAAGACACACCTATATCCATTAACTGAGGAAACATCTTCTTGAGCAAGGGTGCTTCATGAAAGATTGAATCCAGGTCCCTATCAAGCTAGCTAACTCTGCAACAGATTGAGCTTGGGGGGCGAGAAGGGGAGGAACTTACTTTATTAGCTAGGAAAGATGACTTAATAAACATAGGCCCTAGTTAGCATTTCATTTTATATTGTAATCACATTTTTCTACACCCACTCTTGTGGAACCTCTATTCTTTCTTAAAAACATTGTTTGGTTTTACTGTAAGTGTTCATAAAGGCTGTGCATTATACAGGAGAGATGATTTAAGATAAAACTGGTAAACCGGAGTACACTGCTCCTTTGGGACTGGAGGATATGAGATTTCCGAGAGGAGCCACTGACACATGGGAATGCTTCAGGTGCACATTTCTGTTAACATAAGACATAGACAGGACGTGGCATAGCTTGCAGGATAGTGCCTGAGACCTTGTACACACCATAGCGTTATCCTGCAATGACCCTTGTTATCACGCAGTAACAAGTACAGCGTATACACATGAATGCTTGTTGTTGCGCGACAACAGCCCTGTTGTTGTACAACGATAAAACTACCAGTGCGAGAGGCATAGCGCGTATTGTGGAATGGCTGTTGCGCGATAGAGTGCATGCATACGGTGACCATTTTATTCCACGTTAAGCAGCCCCCAGAAAGGTCCCCGAGTGCCAATCAAGACCACTCTGGGACACCAGAGCTATCATACTGGTCAATTTCCCTGCTCTAACAGAGCAGGAAAAGTGACAAGTAATGGAATATGTCCATTTCACTGCTCTGTTGCAGCAGTGAAATTGACGTGGGGGTCTGCAGCAGGGATGGGAAGCTCCAGGGGGGTATCCTCTGTCCCCTTCTGGGGGTTCAGCCACCGGGGTTCCAGGATCCCTGGCAGCAGCGGTGCTCCAGCCACCAGGGTTCCTGGGTCCCCGGAGGCAGAGAGCTCCAGCCTCTAGGGTTCTCAGGTTTAGGGGACCTGGGAACCCTGGTGGCTAGAGCTCCGCTGCTGCCTGGGACCTGGGAACCCCAGCGGCTGAACCCCCAGAAGGGGACAGAGGATAGGTGCCCACCATGCACTGCCCCTTCTAACGAAAATTCAAAGGAGCGTGTGAACGCCCCTTTTCATTACAAGGACTCCTGTATGGATAGGGGCAAGCGTTATAATTATAATGCTTTCCTTGTCCCGCAACAACTTTATTGCAGGACAAGTCTCCAGTGTGTACATATCATGAGTGGCTGAAAGACTGGAAGTGTTATGGAGCTAATATTCAGCTATCATAGGCAAGAGTCCCTTTTTGCTAGGGCTACGTGCCTCAAGAACTGTCACACCCTTCATTTTGCATTAAGACCAAACACCACAAAGAAAAACTGGCACAGGATGGATATTCAGAACTGTTAAGGTCTATATGGAGGAACTCACAGAAAGTCTACCACTATTTGTTCTGTATCAGCCATCAATAAAAGGAAAAAGAGCAACTAAACCAGCAGTTGCTAGCTAGCTAAATGTTAAAGAGGCATACAGTGTGAGAGCGAACTTCCGCAGAAGAGACCAAAGCCCATCACAATCGGGGTTTTATTGACTTCTAGGGCTGAGAAACCTTTTGCATCCTAAGAAACCTGCCTGGCAGAAACGTAATCCTCTATTGTAAAGTGTACCAGACATTACACCTTAGATGCACAAGCCTCAGATGACTCTACCTCTGGTAGGAGGATACTGCATGCTGTGGGTATCCAAAAGTAAAAGTATGTTTGCTTTTTCCAGTTGTAAACAGATATGCAAGACTCTACCTTGAGATGTCACTACTGTTGAAATCCTACTTGTAGGAAGGGTGCCTGGAAATGAGCGAGGCATTTGATACCTGATGCTGACTTCTCTTTGCTGCAAATCCAGATTGGGGTCTAGTTCTGTCTCTTGTAATAGAGCAGAGGGAAAACCCAGTTGTAAGAAAAACAAGTCTGAGCACTTAGTAAGGTCTCCACTATTTTATCTTTCAAAAGCTTAAAGACATTACTAATTTTCTTCCAAAAATTTACAGCCTTCTACTCCACTAAGCACTAAAATGTTTTCATCAACATAGGTTCCTGGTTCTTTCTTTTTTCTTCTTCAAATCTAAACTGTTAACAATGTAAGGGGTAAGGCCCAGATTTTTAAAAGGTATTTAGGCACTGACTGTTAATGGTATTTTGGTTCCTAAATGCCTAAACCCCTTTTGGAAATGAAACAGACTCTAAAACCTGTTAGGCTGTGCAATGCTGAGCATAGCAATGCCTAAATACCTTTAAAAATCTGGGCCTGAGGCCTTAGGCAGGGCTTATTAAAATCAGATGTCTTGAGGAACTATATAGTGGCCATGGATAAAAGCTGTAGAACAGCCTATATGAGCAAGCAAATCTTCAAGTCAGTGTTACTACTATGGGTACCCGCATGGCTTCATAATATGACAACATTTTTATGGCTGACTTAGAACAGTGCTTCCTCAGCTCTTGTCCCCAAGTGCCACTCCTCTACTTACGCTACACTGATGACATCATCATCTGGACTCATGAAAAGGAGACCCTTCAGAAATTCCATCGAGGTTTCAACAACTTCCATCCCCACCATCTATCTCAACCTGGACCACTCCACACGGGAGATCCACTTCCTGGACACTACAGTACAAATGAGGGATGGACACAACCATCACAGTTTACCAGAAACCTACTGATTATACTTAACTACATCCCTTCAGCTTTCATCCGAGACACACCACACGATCCATTGTCTACAGCCAAGCCCTAAGATACAACCATATTTTCTTCCTCAGACAGTGACAAACACCTCCAGGATCTCTATCAAGAATTATTGAAATTACAATACCCATCTGGGGAAATGAAGGAACAGACAAAGCCAGACGGATACCCAGAAGTCAAACAAGAAGGAAAACAACAGAACACCACTGGTCTTCACCATACCACAGAAACACTAAGTCAGGCACATATCCCTGCAACAAACCCTGTTGCCAACTCTGCCCACATATTTACTCAAGTGACACCATCACAGGACCTAACCAAACCAGCCTCTCCATCAGGGGCTCTTTCACCTGCTCATCTACAAATGTGATATATGCCATCATGTTCCAACAACACCCTTCTAACTTATACACTGGCCAAACTGGATTGTCTGTGCAAAAGAAGAAATGGATACAGATCAGTTATCAAGAATGGTAACGTTCAAAAACCAATAGTGGAACTTCAGCCTCCCTGCACATTCTGTGAAAGACATGACAGTTACAGTGCTTCAACAGAAACACTTTAAAATGAGACTCCAATGTGAAACTGCAGTCAGAATTAATATACAAATTTGACACAATTACATTAGGTCTGAATATGAATTTGGGCTGGCCCACTCATTACAAAATGAGATTTTTCCCCTCTTTTAACCTTCCCACCTTCTTATCTGTCGTTCCACGCTGTTTGAATCAAAACAACTTGCTTGGTTTGCTGAAAAAATCTGAACTGAGTTGACGTACGCTTCTCTGCATTTATATATTCCTTTCCATATTGTCATTTCCATTTCATGCCTCTGATGAAATGGGATTTTACTCACAAAAGCTCATGTGATAAATAAATTTGTTAATCTTTAAAAGTGCCACAGGACTCCTTGTTTGTTTTGTTGAACTAGACTAGCACAGCCACCCCTTTAGCCCTCCTTCTGTTGCTTATCTGTCAGGATATATTGTTATTATCTTTAATGTTAAAAAGTGCTTTTTACATTGCTTTGAATAGTTTGTCTACTGAACACTCCAAGGAGGCCATTAAAACGTACAGCTTAAGTAATTTCTACTTGTTGATCTACAAATATATTCAGGTTTGGGTACTGCATGCCTTGGCCCATGCCACAAATCTGCAGAGGTGAATCGCACAGAAATTGGTATAATAAAGTACGTACCAACTCAAACCATGCATGGCCAATACAGTACTCTAAAATGAGTATTTACTCTGAATTAGAAACAGCCATGCTGACCGTCTCAAGAGATGCAAACAGTGCTGTTGGAACACAGAAAGATTTCGTTCCTTAATGGACATTGTAACAGATACCTGAACTAAATATTGGAAAAAGACTGGGTTAAACACTTCCAAATAAATTATTTACATACAAGCGTAACAGCTATCCTTCATTTAAAAGTCAAATTTATCTCCATCCTGCACAGGCCAGGTGTTGTTTCACTTTTATTAGTTCAAGTTATTACATCATAAATGTAAGATCTTGAAGTTACATTGCAGAATTTAATCTTGCATTGTTTTCCAGATTTAGGTGTTTGCAAAATGAAATTCATGCACGCAGAATACAAAAAGACAACCTTTCAGTACAGAAATAGAGAATTCCTTGGTATGTGGCTATTTTGTACTCATCTAAAACAAGTACAAGTAATTTATGGAACAAAAGGAAACGAGGATGGAGAAAAAGTGAAATACAGCACACAGATATACAAACCCACTCTATGTATTCTTACAGTACCTGAGTGCTGAATCTGTGAACATCATCAGAGGCACTGACTAGATCAATGGAAGACATGGAGGAAGAGCGACTATAGGGCTACCAGAGACAGACAAAGAAAAAAATCAAGTAATCAGAACAAAGGCACAACAGTGCTTTCAGTACCAACTTCCGCACAAGATAATGAAGAAACGGAAAACAAAAGCACCACAAGCAGCAAGCACAGCAGCAAAAGCTGATTTCATGCAACTATTACATATACTCCCAACGTGGCCCTCAGGGGAAAAAAGTAGTGTTTCCAGTAACACTGAAACAGGTCAGAATCAACCCTGATTTTAAAAAACCTAGCATTTTTATTTTAACTTGTTTAGTGATTTTTTTTTATTTATAAAAAAACATCTTTAAAGAGTTTCTGGCATGATTTTTCCTTTATTTCAAATTATGACAAGTTTGTTGCATATCAGGAAAATTCTAAAACCACCATTTAAATTAGAGACTTTTTTTTAATAAGAAAAATGTCCTCCCCAATCCTGGATATGTCAATTGCAAGTAAGTGACAAGTTCAAAGTTACTAGAAACATCTACAAATTAGGTCACACCAATCCTATGACTAATGTATTAGTTAGGATGGAAAAAATGATTTTATTTACAGTAAGTGCGCTCTGAAAAGATCCTGGGAAACATCTCACCTTTTGGACAAATCTGTGAGTCCCCACAGCACAATATCCATCACCAGAGGGTAATGTTGCTGGCCAGTGTGATCTGACCTTTTCACTCTGAGACTAAGAGAGAAAGGTTAAATTTATTAGTACGTAACAGCTGTTTGGTGGACTATTTAGTAGGTGGCAATATGAGTTGATAGACATATGTAAGAGGAGGGAGCAACTAGATAGTCTCGTTTACTTTCACAGGTCATTAATGGTAACAAACTTCAGGTGAGAATAACAATTAGATCTGAGAAACATTTATCATGGGTAAGATATTTGTGCAGGAGATTCATCTAACTATAATGAAGGTGAGTTTTATATAGGATTTTTCAATTACTTGCTTCTATTAAAAATTGGTTTGGAGATACTAGAGGAGACATTGACCCATGTTATTAGCATTATTTATGCAGTGATGTTCTGTGGAAAATGGACTTCTGTTTCCATTGTGCCCAAATTTCTAAAACTAATTTCAATTTTTAAAATTAAAAAGGACAAATCATTATATAGAAGGAAATGTTACTCACCCGTTGCAGTAACTGTAGCTCTTCAAGATGCGTGTCCCCACGCTGTTATTTCAGCTGCACATGTGCCTCTTGCGACTTCAATAGGCAATTTCTAGCTAGCCAGTGTCCATTCAACCCACAAATGCACTCTATATCTCCTCATGCAGACACCCAGGCTAAATAGGAATGTGTGGGCAAACTGCCCTCACTTCTTTCTCTACTCAATCATTCCCTAGGGAATACATGAAGAAGCAGGGAAGAAGGGCTGGTACGAAGTACCCATAGGAACATACATCTCAAAGAACTACAGTTACTGCACAGGATGAGTAACATTTCCTTCGAGTAGCATGCTTTGGGTGATACAATTCATGTGACTTCCTAAAATCGTCCCTAGAAAAAGAAAAGTGCTTCAGAACAGGATCCAAAACTATCCTAGAAGGAAAAAGACACTTTGAAACAGGATCCAGAACCAAAGACACTACTGCAAGAGCCAAGTTTCGCATTGGATCTGATGGCATGAAGCAGGGTCTAAAGAGTTGAAAATGTATAGACTGAAATCCATGTAGTGGTTCTATGTATCTCAGATACTGCAACATTCTTCAAAAAACACAGTAAATGTTGCCTGCTATCTGGCTGAATGCATTCTAACCTTCTGGGGAGGACAGGGGAGCTGAGCAGACTCATAGAAGGTAGAGATACAACCTGACATCCATTTAAAAAACATGAACAGAAACCAGTGCTCCCTTGAGTTATCTGCCTAGACTCTTCATATCTTTCGCAATCTTCTAAACTACTTAGTCCTATTCACGTAGAAGGTCAAGGCCCTTCTGATGTCCAGAGTAAGGAAATAGGATTCTTGCTGATAACTACGAGGTCTCAGAAAACATAATGGTAGATGGATAGACTACTTAAGATGAAAATCTGGTGTAATCTTTGGTAGGAACTTAGAATACAGATGTCAAGAGATTTTATTTAAAAAAGTAAAGGGGAGTGGAATTTGTCATCAAGGCTTCAATCTCTCTGACCCTATGGACTGACATGATAGCAACTAAGGCAGCTGTCTTCACAGATAAATGAAGTAGGGAACAGGTCTCAACTGGTACAAACCATGAAGTGGTTGAGAACCAGGTTGAAGTCTCAAGATGGGGTGGGGGGCTGATGTGGGAGAAGAGATTACTGAGATCCTTAATAAATCTGGATGATGCCAGGTGAGCAAATATGGGAGAGCCCTCAACCAGGAGATGAAAGGCTGATATGGCAGCCCGGTGTACCTGACTGAACTGACGGATAACCGGTGTGTCTTCGAATCCAGGTAATCCAGTATGAGAGAAATGGGAACAGATTCTAATGTGAAGCAGCAACCACTTTCCCAATAGATGAATCCCTTACATTTTTGCAGGTAGAGTAGTGTGGATGATGTTTTTCTACCGTTTAACTACATTTGCTGCCCCTCGATAGAGCAGGGAACTTCTATTCCTTCATGAGTCTGATTATTTTGCATCTGATGAGGGACAAGACTGAAGAAGGCAAGAATTTCTGACTGCACTGAGCTCCAACAGGCTGATAACAATACTGATTTCATTGGATGTCCCTCTGCCCTGAACTGTGAGGTTGCTGAGGTAGGCTCTCCATCTAAAAAGATGTCTCAGTTGTCAGAAACACTGATGGGGTTAGATGAAAGGGATTTCCAAACAAATTGGAGTTCCCTCCTTTCACCAGTTTAGGGAGTTCTTTAGATGGAAGGAGACTGTCATCTGCCTGGTTCAATGTGTCTTTGTTTGAAGAACAGACAGTTCTGAGCCAACCCTAGAAGAAGCAGAGGCATAACTTTGCATCACTGGTCACAAAGGTATAAGCTGTCATATGGCCCAAAAGTTGAAGTCTTATTGTGGTCTGAGGGCTTTCCTGAATTGTCCCTACCAGTCCTGACAGTCATAAATCTGTCTAAAGGGAAATAGGTATACTCTAGCTGTCACTGACTCCAAGCATGCACCTATAAACTGTATTCTTCATACTGGGCTAGCGTGGAATTTCTTTACCTTCAGCTGTAGGCCTTCTGAGTAGGTGATAATACTGCCTTGAAAGAAAGACCCTTTAATAGCCAGTCATTACAGGGGGTGATGAAGTAGGGGAAGATCAGGATTGTTTTTTGCTAAAGGTAAGCTGCCATTACCACTAGAATCTCTGAAAATGTTCTTTGGGTCAAGGATAGACAGAAGGGGAGCACTTGGTACTAAAAATGATCTTGGTCTATGGTGAATCATAGATATTTCTTGTGGGTATACAGTTATTTGGAAGAAGGCATCTTGTTTTCATTTCTTGACCTACAATTCCCTTCCTCTAGTAAAGGAATTATAGTTGGCAGAATCGCCATCCTGAACTTTTGAGACTTCATGGACTTTTTTAAACTGTCTTAGATTTAAGGCTCACCTCCAACCTGAATTGTCCTCTGGCACTAGTATTTTGAGTAGAACCCCCTGTCTCTGTAATAGTAAAGGAAAGGGACCATTTCTATTGCTCCTAGTTGGAGGAAAGACTTCACTTCTTGCCTTAGTAGAAGCACATGAGATAGGTCGACAGGGAACGGGGGTAGAAGAGAGAGAGGGATCATATAGCTTGATGTTATGACCTCCAAGACTCATGGTCCATGGTCATCTGCTCCCAAACCGGGTGAAAAGGACAAGGTAGTCCTCAAAAAGAGGGAGGTGTACTAAAGGGTGCAATTAAAAATCCAGAGGAGTGGGATAATTTGAACTCTCAACTAGCCCAACAAAACTGGTGTTTAGAATAGATAACACACTTAAGTGGTTGTGGAGGGACACTGAACAGGCATATCTTCCTCTGAAACCTCTCTCGCTTTCTAAGGGGTTCTGCAGATCAGTGGTATCCTAAGAACTGAGCAGGACATGACCTCTGGACAGTTTGACCTACTAAAGCACTTCTTGCTCATAGGTGTGTAAATGCCTAATGAAGGTAGGCTAGCTTTGGAATCTTTCAATATGTGAAGGGAGTCATTCATGGTCTCTGAAAAAAGCTCATGACCATCAAAGGGGAGATTCTTTGCTGTGCTCTAAACTGTTCTTAGAAACCACAAAAATTGGAGCCCTCACACCCTGCGCATAATTACTGTCATGGAAGTAGAGCTGACACCAATGTCTGCAGCATCATGGGATGCTTGGAGAGCTATTCTGGCCAATAGCCGAGCCTGCAACTATGGACTTCCTGCAGTCATGTGGCAGATGCTCTATAAAACCCACAAATTTGCTATAATTAGTAAAGTTATATTTGGTCATGAATGCCTGACAATTTGTGATCCAGAACAGCAGGGTTGTGGACAAGTAAGACGTTCACCCAAAGAGATTCACATACTTTTGGTCTTTGTCACAGGGGGATATCTTAAAAAAGTGTTGCCTACCTTGTTCATTCACTGCATCCATCAACATGGGGGGGGGGGGGGGGAGGGGGAGGGATGGGAAAATAAAAAGTTGGAATCCATTGGTGCAGTAGTGGCAAGTGTTTTTGTCTCACTGTCTTAGATTCAGAAAGCCACATTAACAGGTAGCACCACTCTGGAGGTCATTACGACTGCAAAATATCTAGCAACGTGGGCTAAAGACCTTTGACATCCTCCAGAGGGATCTGTAGGATGTCTGCTATCCTTCTAATGAGGTCCTGAAAAATGCCTGAACTTTTAAGCTATGGAAGGTGGTTGAGCTATAACTGCCACATTCATCAACAATTATATGGGAAACTCAGGGGTGACCTCTTCATCTGCCCTAGAATCCTGCTGTTCAAATATCTCCTCTTGCTGTGGATGGGTAGGGGGAGGATGTGAAACCCTGATCTCCTTGAGAGACAGTAACTGTTAAATTGTTGTCAAATGGCAGCCCACAGCTCTCAATATGGCTGCTGTGGGGCGGAAGGGAAGAGGGTTCATAAGGAAGCAGGAGGGCATACCAGGATGGTTCCACCTTTCTAGCTGACTAGCAAGGTCCTCCCTGCACAAAAGTGGATTCCTGAAGGGGTCTGCAGAAGAATCTCTCACTGAAATCGAAGGGAACAGTTGGAAGTCCTCTTCCTCTACATTCTCCTATGGTGGAACAGCAATTGAAGATGGAGCACAATTCTGCGCCATGAAGTGGTCACTCAGAGACAGAGGTCTCAGATCTGAGAGACACTCAGTACCTGGCAACAATGGACACTCTTGTTTGTCCAATACTGAGAGGTCCCTTGAGTACTGGAACTCTTGTGGCATTGAAATGGTACTCCATAGCAGAGGTTGCTGTAGCTGATGGTAACAATGATGAGGGGTGTACTGCATCCCTGAAAATATCAGGTACTAACATATGCTCAGTACTGAGGGTACTGCTTGCACAGTTACCCCCATCTGAGCTGTGTACATTGATACCAATGGCTGGGTTAAGACACGTAACAATGCTAATGGCTGAGTAGGATGCTTCGATGCCAATGGTAGGGCCAAAACAGATGGTACCCCATTCTTATCCTCCTTACTTGTGGAGGATATAGTTGCCCTATCAGAGCTTGCTTCCTGTCCGTAGAGCTCCAAGGCTTTGCTTGCCCACTGGTACCAGAGAAAGTCTTTGGCTTGAACAGTATTCTTGGAGTACAAGATTCTCAATGGGGACCTCGTCTATTTTGGATCTGGCTCTTTAGAATGAGAGTCCATTCTCCTCCTCCTGGAAATCTTCCCAGAAGGCTCCAAAGACTTCCCTTTCTTAGGGGACACCTGCCTCAAGACTGACAGCTGCTGGATCTGTCCAGGGATAGATGTATAGAGGCAGAGAGGGGTAATATCCTGACCTTGTTACCTAGCCAACAGTCTCAGCTTCTCTCTCTATTTTTCCTAGCCCTGGCTTAAAGAGCCAAAAAGAAGGAGTGCTTCTGGGAGACAGAGGATTCCCCCAAGCAACGGACACACTGGGAGTGCCTATCACTTACCAGTATAGCTTCCTGGCAAGAGAGGCAGGGTTTGAAGCCTGGCTAACAAGGCATACCCCACAAGACGACAAGTCTCCTAAAGAGAAAAGAGAGAGGAAAAAACAATCCTCTCACCTAAAGCTAACTATGCTAAACACTGACTAAACAACTATATACTATCTGAGAAAAAGAGAAAAGAAAGAAGGACAAATATGCCCTAAGGGGACACAATAGCATTCTGTCTTGGGTCAAGGTAACAGAAAAGGAAATGTGGGTGATTCACCCATGTACTCTGATATAGCCTTGATGTCTGCCACAAGGAGGTATAGGGTGCATGCACAATCTTCATGGACACCTAAAGTTTAGCACCCATAACGACACTATTTGAAGAAGAACTAGTAGTTACTGCTTAAGACTACAGACTCTTTAGGATAGGAACTGTCTTTTTGTTCTGTTTATACAATGGGGTCCTTGTCCATAACAAGGACTCCCAGGTGCTATCAATCATTTACTATACAAATTCTAAGGGTCAAACTTCTGTGGATATATTTGTGAGCAAATTCCTATCAAAGCTAATAGTAGTTCTGTGAATGTATCCCAGGACAGAATTTGGACCATAAAAGACTTTAAAGATCCTAGGTTGAAGTATGGAATTTTTTAAAAGTAGGAACTCAATTGTCCTTTAGGTATTTAGTAATATTAATACCTGTTCTTCTATTTTATCCTGTCTGTCAAGAGCAGCTTCAACAGCATCAAAGAATTCTTCTTCATTAATCAGACTATTAGGACCCTCCTAAATCAAAATAAAGAAAAACTAACAGTTAAAAAAAGTGGAGAATCATGAATGCTACATTTCAGAAAACTGAGTTTAATTTAAAAAAACAACAGTCAGCCAATTTGATAAATAGCATCTATTTTTATCAATGTAAGAGTCCTAATTCTATCAGTAGATGAAGCATGTATTCAAAATAAAGTTATGTACCTATTATACAAAAGCCATTTCCTCATAACAGCAAGACTTTTCACCATAGCTTGAGTTTAACAACATTATTAGAGTATAACACAAAACAAAGCAGTACTTGTTAAAAAATAAATACTCCAATCAATGCATTTAAAGAACTATAATAAGTCAACAAAAGCTAGGAAATTCACAATTAAAAAACAGTCAGGTCAAATTTGGCTAAAATTTTGGTTTTACATATTCCCTCTCACTGGTCACATACAATTTGTATTATTTCATTATTTTTATTATTAATTATTATTATTATTATTATTGACACTTTTACAAAGTCAGACAAAAATGTTTCCATAAATTCTTTTGAAAATCCCAGTGTAAAGTGTAATTTAAATTATCATTCCATTACAGGGATTTCAGCATAAAGACACTGAAATATTAAGCTGTGTTTCAAGTATGAAAGGCTGACAGTGAGTAAAAAGAAATAAAGCATGCTCAGCCTGCACGCAAAGAAAAATGCAAATGTAAAGCTTAATTTTGATCTTAAAGTTAATCTAAATTTGATCACTTAAGTATCTTTACTAATAAATGTATGCTTTTCAAAAACTGATCATAACACTGATCTTTTAAGACCAGTCCATCCTCTCAATTAATTCCATTATAAACGCACACAATATATGTGTAAAATCATAGCCCTGTTATATGTAGACACTTGTAAAACTTCTTTTATTAGTTTGTTAGTTTTAACATTACACAATAAAATCAGTTTTATTTTTTAGATGGCAGTTTACGAAGACTCCTCCAACTTTACTGTTTTTGCATGTAGTGGACCCTGTAGTTTGACATATGAAGTTTTATTTTACAGACTTACTATGGAGAAACTACCTGCCCACCAAAATAATCCATAACTTAATGCGGAAGCTAATTCTGTTATAATCACAATTTTCAAGCCTTTTCCGGCTAATTTATATAACAGGAATATCTTCCTAATACTTTGCATGTTACTTTCCATCCCAGTGAAGAGTCTGTAGGAAGTCTGATTTTTTGAAAGCTGTTCTAACACAATCATCTTTCTAAAATGATTTAAAGTTTATTTTTATTTGTAAGTCTTGCTAAGAATCAAATGTCAAAGGGATAGCCGTGTTAGTCTATTGTAGAAAAACAGAGTATGGTGGCACTTTTAAAGACCAACAGATTTATTTATTGCATGAGCTTTCGTGGGAGAAAATCCCACTTCGTCAGACGCTTTGAAAAAGAAGTAAGAGCCACTATTGTTGGGAGTGGATAGAATTTTAAAGGAATAAGGAGGCTTTTAAAAATGTGTATAAAGAGCACACACACACACAAAAAATTAGAAATAATCTCACTTATTAACTTTGGCTGCTAGGCTTAGCCAGGAAGGCAGAGACATTCAGGACACAGTGACAATGGCCCAAGGGGGTCATGGATTGGGGGATACGTAAGAGACGGAAATGGAGACATGATAACCAGCCTCAAAATGAGGGAGTTCTGAGACATGACACGGTATTAACTGGAAGGATGAAAGACGGGGCAGGGGAATACCAGGAAAAGAGTGGATATACATTCAGAACTGAACACAAACCACTGCAGTAATGCCTGATGACTCTGCAAATAGCCTGGTGTTTTTGCTCCCCAGCTTTTCTAGTAAGCGGAATTAACTAAATTACCTTCCTGCCCTATTCAAAGAAGCCAGACAGCAGGATTGCTCCAACCACTCACCCTTTCTTCCTTTATGTGGATTGGCTGCTTCTGCCTGACTTTCCTCTCTGGCAAACTCAGACCAAGCTATACACCAGAATGCTTGCAAGTTACTATGGTATTTCAAACAATTGTATTAATCAAGCAAAGGATTTTTGGTCATGCATACAGCCATTAAGAGAGCTGGGCCATTTGGAGACCACTCATCCATCTTAATAAAGAAACTCATTAATTTAAGCAAAAAGTTATAAGTTTACAAAATCATAAGGCCATGGAAGTTGAACAATTTTATTAAAAGACCAAGGCATGCCTCTTCACTGTTTGATGGGAAAAAATGGTAACAACAATAGGAGTTGTTTTCTCCAAACTGAAGTTTGGTGGCTTTTACATGTGAAAGTTTTGAATTGTATATTTGACCTCAAAGAAAAAGCAATGATTTTTCTTGATGAATGTGGTTCTGCCCTTTTAGAATACTTGAATGACTAGCATTAGTTTCATCCAAATCCTTCTCTTCAGGTGCAAAATAAGACATAGGATTTAAACCTGGAGGTCGGCAACCAGCCTGCCCAACCCCTACTGTTAAGTGGGAAAAGCCTGAAAAAAAGATTGCGAATCACTGAGTTAAGGGAGGATTCAGACACTTTTCACACATGCCATATAGTCGTTATCATCATCACCCCATAAAAGTTATATTTCACTACTTAGTCTTAACTTTGCCATTTTAAAGTGTGTGTAAATACATGTGAAGTTATATTATTAGATTTAGAAATGCTGTTTCCTAATCAAGTGACAAATTTCCATTGTGCTACAAGAGTCTAAGAAAATCCAGTTAAACAAAAAAACTTGGTGTGTATTATAGGTAAGTTAACCATTTAACAAGGCTCATAGATACTCACACTTCACACATTCACCAACCCCAAAGATAACACGTTTTTCCTTTTTTCTATAAAGTGATTACCATTTATTCAACATAAGCACTACCTAAACCATGAAACTAAGATGTTTGCAGAAATCCAGGAACTTTAATTTTGAAAATTGAAATTCTTCTTAAATCACAATGCTAGATTACACAACACAGGAAAAGTTAAGGCTGCTGGAGGAAGCATGACAGAGAAGTGAGCAAAGAAGAAACATACTAAGGAATAATTTCATTCATTCAGTGTATCATTTTATAAGTTTAGTACTTTTTAGATGTCTCAAGTAGACTTATTCTATGGAAATTACGGTATTGTTTTCAGACCAATAGGCAGAAACACGTTCAACTAATTCATGTCTTACAGTGTTCACACATTTTATTTATTGATGGATTTCAATAAAAGCCCAAATTTCTAATTATAATATACATTACGAGTATCAAAATATTTTCTTTGAACTCCTACAACATACCTTATGGCTCGTCCACAGAGAGACTTAGTGCATTGCAAGTTCGAATGTAAGGGTACAGTGCACTAAGGCTATGTCTATATTACTCTGCCGTGCAAACTGTGGGGCTGTGACTTGAAGAGCACTCCAAATTGTTGCACTGTAATTGCCCTGTATGGATGCTGCTGGTTTGAACTAAAAGTTACCTAGTTCCTGTAAGAGTAGCCCCCTTTGAAGAGAACTATGTTAAAATGAACAAGGTAATTTTTAGTTTGCTCCAGCAGTGTCCATACATGCAGTTAGCATATAATGTAACTGAGGTAACCACAGTCCCAACTGTAGGGCTATGCAGACAACTCTTCAGTCACTGTGCTCAGCAGTTCAGTATTATGGAACTTTTAGTGCACTGTCGCAGGGGCTGCATGATGACAATTTACAGCAGGTTAGTGCACTGCAGACTTCACTACTGCTTGCTGCGCACTAATGCCCCATGTGGACGATTTCCTTAGTCATGGAAATTTAAGAAGTTCTGTAACATGCATCAGTAAAGCTCTGTGTAGATACAAAAATGTGGATCCGCATCCAATTCGCATCCGCTCAGTGTCAGCCCATATCTAATCCGGGATCCGCATGGCAGGTTTTATGTCCATCCGCAGCCACACTGCCCCAACCTCGCAGCAGCTCCTACTCTGACTACAGAAGCAGAGCATCTGTCTGGCTGCAGGGGGGAGGAGAGAGTTGCTGGGGCTCCTATATTCAGAGGCAGGACTAGACGGTAAGCTGAGCTCCCATGAGTATGTGTCTCTGATTGGCTGGTAGACTGCAAACAGAGCTGAGCTGGGATTGGCTGGAGTGTTTCCTTTATTCCCAGCTAATTTACTCACTGCTCTCCACTCCACAGCTGCAGCAGAGACAGCAGCTGCAGCAATCGCACCCTCAGCAGGTAAAAACAGAATCCGCATCCGACCTCCAATCTGCAACAATGGATCTGCTGATAGCCACATCCGTGAATTTGAAGTGGATACCCACGGAGCTACAGGGCTCTATGCATCAGCCCATTTCAAATTTAAAAATTCAGATTATTAGAGATATGATAGCCCAGATCCTGAGGTACAGTACAACTGCTTTTCATCACCAGGTTTGCAGATGACACTAAACTGGGGGGGAGCAGCAGATACCCTAGAGGGTAGGGATAGACTACAAAGTGACCTAAACAAGTTGGCGGATTCCCTCCTCCCTCTTCAAAAAAAAAACAAAAAAAAAAAAAAAAAAAACCCTAATGAGAAACAACAAGGACAAAATGCACAGTCCTGCACTTAGGACAGAAGAATCCCATGCACTTCTACAGACTGGGGACTGACTGGCCAGGCAGCAATTCTGCAGAAAAAGACCAGGGGATTACAGCGGACGAGAAGCTGGATATGAGTTAACAGTGTGTCCTTATTGCCAAAAAGACTAGTGGCATATTAGGCTATATTAGTAGGAGCACTACCAGCAGATTGAGAGAAGTGATTATTCTCCTCTATTCAGTACTGGTGAGACCACATTTGAAGTAATGTGTCCAGTTTTGCCCTCCCTGCCCACTACAGAAAAGATGTGGACAAAGAGAGGTCTAGGGAGGATAAAGTCAGGCTGTTCTCAATGGTAGTGCTGCGGATGGCAGATCTAGAAGCAATGGTGTCAAGCTGCAGTGGGGGAGAGCTAGGCTGAATATCAGGAAAATGTTTTCACTAGGAGAGTGGTGAAGCAGTGGAATGGGTCCCTAGGGAGATAGTGAAACCTCCACCATTTAACAAAGCCCTGGATGGGAAGATTTAGTTGGGGTTGGTCCTTCTTTGAGCAGGGGGTTGGACTAACCTCCTGAGCTCACTTCCAACCCTAATCTTCTATGATCACAGGACACCTGATTCTGTGCTTAATAGGAAGGGAAAGATCACCTCAGAATTGGGGAATCTTCTAGTGGCACAAAGATAGCAAAGCAGCTCTTTCGACACCCCACACACTTCCTACTGCTGACATAAAGGGCATGGCTTGGGAAGACGGGCATAGTATGGGATTTTTTAAAAATCTCCACCTGGTATACCCAGCTCGTGGGAGGAACGGGGGAAGGAGAATCAGAGGTGCAAAAAGTCCACCTTTGTACTCCATCCCTTTATTAACTGCACTGTATAATCCTCAATCAGCAGAACAGCTGAACCTAAAAGACTACACTCAAAGCAGTTGCTGGGCATCTTACTAATACTTTATTTCTCAGCCAAAATTTGCACCTTTTTATTTAAAAAATTTTGACCTACATGGAAGTGAAAGTGTTGGTGTGCTTGTGATTTAGCTTAGCTGCAGCCTAGGTGCATAAACTTTATAGCATTCCACAAGGAGGTTTAAATGTCTGCAAAGTTTGACCAATACTTGCATTCTTGAGTGGTAAGCTGCTTAGATGTTCATATACCGTAACTATTCTAGCAGAGCTTCAGAGACGCTTTTAAGAAAGTTATGAATTCATGAACCAGTTAAAAGGGACTTGTCAAAGTTTAAATTGGATTCAGAAACTATGCCAACCTCCAACTTCAATTATTATGTTTTTATATTTGCATTTTTCTATTTCAAATGTTTTTCTCTTCCCTGTTCTGCATAATTGACGTATGTAAACAGGGAAAAACTGATTTTGGGAGCACAGGGGGAGAAGTGAAAAAATTTTCAGAAAAATCCTATAACAGTCAGATATTGTTTTAATAAGTTCAAACTTCTGATCCATTGCTCAGGTTTGTGAAGACTCACTCGGCTGATCAGGAAGGTCAATCCTGCAACACCACCCTGGCAACCAGGTAGCGCTGTTTGAAGGTCCCTCCCTTTGAACCAGCAAAATGAATGTATGCAGGGAGTAGAAAAGGCAAACATAGATACGCCGAGTTATTTTAGGTAACATATGTATCTATGCTTGACCACCACCAAAACGGGCAGGCAGTATAGACCTGCCCAGAGAAATGTTTGGCAGTATCGCTAAATATTCTCAGATGTATCAGATCCCTTTCCCTCTTTCTCTACAAATTTATGGATTGAAACCCTTCCTACAAGTTTCCCTGCTGCAGATGTTAGTTACACAGGAAAGCCATGTGGCAAAGTGTTTTGATACTGGCACAAATATCACTTCAATGAAAGATACAAGTTAGCCATGAAAGGATTTAATCTATGAAAATACTGAGCAAGAGAAGAAGTAAGCATAATTCATACCTCATAGTCTGGCCCTCCAAAATGGCACTTTTTCTTAAGTTCTGTCATGGCATTTTTGTATGCCTCTTCTATTCTTCGCTTTTTCTCAACTTCCTGTAAGAATATACAATCAGATTTTGAAGCTATTTATCTGATACAAACATCGTAAGCAAACATACTAGAAGATAGATGATCAATTTTTTTTTTTAAAAGTATCAGTCTAGTGGGGTACATCCTCATGTTCTTTTAAATTCACTTTCTGCACATTTGTACAGTGTTATGCATATTATGTATGTATAGATTACATACATAGGGCTATACTCAGAACTTGCAGCGGTGCAAATGCTGTGAGCCGACAGGAGAGAGCTCTCCTGTCAACTCAATTATTCCACTGTGAGCAGCAGTAGCTATGTTAAAGCTCTCCCACTAACAATAGTGCTGCTCACACCAGTACTTAGGTTGGTGTAACTTGCATTGCTCAAGGAGTAGTTTATTCATTCACATACCTGAACTACATACCTTATACTGCCATAAGCTGTAATGTGTACATAGCCTATGTAAGTAGTTCATTATTCTTGCCTTCAAAATGATGATGTAAAATATTTGTACAGTCCAACATCTTTGTATTAAAAATGGCCCAGCCCTAGTAAAATTTGAAGGCATCTTCTAATGGCTGTATCAAACTATGGAAATATGCATCCCTGAGATTGAGAGCAGCAAACCTACCCAGAGAGCAAATAGGGGATGATGGATCCCAGAGTTGACATTCTGAACTGAAACTTCTAGATGCACTTGTTTAGTTTTCTTAGCTCCGAGATTGGATGTAGAATACCATTTGTCTCCAGAACTAATAAACAATGTGAGACGAAGCTCTGATTTGAGATTTATTCTATTGCTTCCTTTAGTAAAAGAGTGTATTTCTGTTCTTAATAGTCCCTCTCAAGAGGGAACCCAGAAAAAGCACAGGGGGAGGGGGAAGAGAGAAATTGGATATCCTCAAACTGTTATACATCTTTTTTATGAGGTCCAAAGCCCATCTTAGAACTGGAGCTCGAGAATTTCAACCCGCTTGTCTTTCTGGAACTGAAAATGCCAGTTCCAATTGAGGCCTCTAGTCCTTTCCCCCCCCCCCCCCCCAGGAGGTGGGGGAATTTTCAATCCATAAGATTTAATAGATAAACCTTCTTGTAGTAAGAGGGTTTGGAGTCTATCCTGCCTCTTTTTTCAGGCACATGGGGTAAAGGTATCACATATAGTACCATGCAAAGAGAATGGGCTTCTCTTAAACACTTGAAACTCTGAGTGTAGGCTTCCAACATAGGAAAGCCTATGGGGTATAATGTGCATCTCTTGAGTCTGTGTGCCTTTTTCTTCAGATTCACACCAATGCTGATGTCAACACTAACTATTCTAACAGTCAACACTACCAACTAACTATATATACACAAAAGAAACAAGGCTCTTGTCTAAAACTGCTGTGGATCCAAGAAATCAGGAGACTGTTCACATCCACTTGAGTCAGAGGCTGGAACGAATGGAGGCAGCAACTGCTTTATTATAACCCTATTTTATACCCCCCCCCCTTTTTTTTAATCACCCTTTTTATAGTCATGTTCCTAAAACCTGCTTGAATGCTGGAGGGAGGGGCAGGAGGAAGAGCATGAGTGTTCTAACATTGTAACAGGTACTGATAACAGAAGGTTACATCATTAAACTGCACCAATCTGCACCTATCCCCACAGGTGAACATGCAGAGGACATTTGAAGAACTAAGGCATCAACATGAAGTGTTAACATGGAGAAGACAAAAGACTAGAATCTGGAGATTAAGTAGATATTTATTTCCTTGCTTACTCCTTTTTCTTTTCCTAATATGGCTCAATTTAGTAAAATGAAATTCTGTTTTCTTAGTCTATACATTAAACTCAGATGACAAATCAAACCAAATGAATTAAAAGCTATTTTCCATTCACAGAGGTTAATTCCATGTTCATTGCTTTCAGCATGGAACATTTCAACTTCATATAATCATATACAACTTTAAGAGATTGAAGTTAATCACAGTGGTCTGTAAAGATTACCAACATGACATTTAACCAATTAGAGGCTCTAATCAAACTAAAACTACACACTATCATGTTGATATGTTTTTTACCAGCAGCAACAACAAACTATCTTCACAAAAATTGTAACTGTGCTAAAATATGCACAGAAGTTGGACACTAAATCTATGTTAAACAAAAACAATTTTTTTCACAAGCTGCTGTTTGTAAAGCTATGCTCTAAGGAAAAAAAAACTTTTTCAAAAATCCATATACTACACCAAACTTGGACTGGCCTACAAAGAAATTTTTCTGCATGACTTAGACACTACTCCAGCTACCTTCCCAGAAGTGACATATTAAAAATATCAAAATCCCAGTGGACCTGAAGATTTGGGTGGTGGCTGGCTGGGAGCTGAGGCTTAGATCAACTACCTGGGAAAAGTGGGGTGAGGAGACAAGAATTAAAGTCTGAGATTGTCTTGGCTCCTCTTGTGGATGAATTTAATATATCAGCATGCTATACAAACTGTGGCAGGACCATAGATATTATGTGACGCACAGTATGGTAACACACAAAATTCAAACAAGAAGTGGCAAATGATTGGAAGACTGCACATGTGGCAGAACAACCACAGCGAAGGCTAGACCCTAGAATGAAAACATTAAGTGGTAGCAACAGCCACATTTCCAGCAACCTAATCTGAAGGGAGAAGAGAATATCCCTCTTCTTTCTAGACTTTGGTAGCATTGATGGTCATTGAAAAGATTCATCATGAACCACCACTGCCATTAGTGATTAGCTACAAGAAGGGTGGTCCTGTTTACTCTCCTTAAAGTTGTTTCCCCAATTGTTGTAAGATTTGATTTATAAGCATTTAGAAATTACTTTGTTTTCAATAGGTGTATAAATTATGCTATATATTTAAACAGTATTTTAATTTTTTAAAAGACCCTTTCATGAAATGCTTGTGTCTAGGTACTGCCACCATCCTGCATCATTACAATTAATACAGCACTGCAAATTTGCAGAACACTTTATAATGAAAAGCAACTGGTCCTGCTTTTAGGAAGTTGCACAAAATATGCCTGTTATGAAGAACTGCTAGCCCATTCCTAGATTTAAAAAAATCATTAAATTTTTAGGATCAGTTTTTGAATGAGGTGCAAGAAGGCGACCAGCACAGGGTGGAAAACATGCTATATGATCTATACAGCAATGATGGACCTCTGGCATTTGCCTAGTTTTATCAAGTTAATTTACATTCTTAATGTTTCCATACAACTGCATAGAATAGGAACACAAGTTAACATCCTTATCAAACCTAAAGTTTCAGGTTAAATGAAAGCGACTTGAAATGAAAAGGAAATATCTTACCTTATCCAGTCTTTTTTGCCAGCTCTCCTCACGTTTTACCATGAGTTCAATACAATGAGACAGTGTAGCAAGGATTCCAGCAGTAGTTGCCTTGAAAGTTATAGCTTCCCCTTTAAAGTCTATGCCATTAATTCCTTTGGGTGTTACATGTGGAAATACTAAAACAAACAGATAAGATTCATTCACTTTGATACCCACCTTAATGACTCAAATGAATACTGTACCACATAAGCCTTAGATTTCAACTCCTAGCTAGCCAGTGTGAAATTCATCTTAAAAAATAAAAATAAAGGAGGCCAATAATTCCTATAGGAGAAGGAAAGAGGTACAATGGCAAGAATGCATTCCTTCAGTTTCCTCTTACTGTAGTCTATTTCCCCAAGTATTTCTACTTGCTATGCTGTGTTACTCAGCAAATAATGTGGGTGGAGGGAGTGGTAATACTTTTTAACAAGAGCATTTTGACAGCTTGAAGTGGGGTCTAATTAAAACAGAACCACCTTAAAATTTAGCTGATAATGCACTGAAAAAAAGCAACCATTTTAAAATGCAATCATACCCAAAATGGAATATTGAAGTGGCTTTAAATAGATGTTTGAATTTTTGTAAAAATAGCAGTAAAATGTATTATCTGTAAAAGGTAACCATTATAGCAAGTGTGTTGAATTCTCCTTAGGTACAATGGGTTCTGTAGTTTCAAATACTTCATGCTGTCAGCCAAGCCATCTGTTGCTAAGGCTATTTAAACAAATCACTTAAAAATGCGACAGAAAAAAAGCGTACCTATAACACATCAAGCTCATACAAAGGCTAACAAAATAGTGCATCAATTACAGCACATATAATGTCACAAAAGACTAGAAAACAAGCAACTTCCCTGTTAAAACTAATGCAGCTACAGGAGGTTAAGTAACTCTCATCGTACCATTGTAAAAGCAAATAACCAACTGCCCAGCAATAACGCTCATCTTTCTATCTTTGTCAATCTGTCACATTATTTGCTTTGTAGTTAGACTACTGAATTTTAAACAGAAGAATATTTGTAGAAACATATGTAATATGTATTTGCCTGACAGAGTTCAGCTGGTTAAGCTGTTCAAGTAAAAAAATATCAAATGATCTAGCTCAGTGGTCAGCAAACCGCGGCTCGCGAGCCACAAGCGGCTCTTTAGCCCCTTGAATTTGGCTCTTCAGGTGCGGGCCTTGTTCCCTTTAATTGCAGACTGCTGCTGCGGCCGGGCTGGGGAGATTCAAATCTCCCGCCCTGAGCATGCTCAGACAGAGCGTGCTCAGGGTGGGAGCGGCCTGGCCGAGAAGCAGCTCTGCCAGCCGTCCCTGCAGCTGCGAGCCTCCGGCCAGGTAAGGGGGCTGGGAAGGGGCTGGAGGGAGGCCTGGAGAGGGGTGGGGGGCAGTGTTCCCTCTAAACTGCGTGGGCGCGTGGCCGCGCAGCAATAAGGGACCCCCGCGCAGCCCGGCAGCCCCCACTGCTCCCTCCAACACCCGGGGCCGTGGCTTTGTCGCGGCACACCCGCCCTGCGCCCTGCCTCTGGGCTGGCCCTCCCCGCCCCCAGGGTGGGACAGGCAGGCTCAGGAGCGTGGGCCTGCCTGTCTGCCTGCCCCACACAGCCGGGGCAGCGGGGTGGCTGCGGCAGCGGTGGGATCCCGGGCTCCCACCCCCCGACCGCCTCGACTTCCCGGGGCTGGGGCCGGGCTAATCCACGGCCCCGGCCTCCCAGCACGGGGCCGGGATCAGCCTCCGGGGCTGGGGTCTGCTCCCCCCCCCACCGGCGGCTTCCCAGGGCCGCGGTAGGGTCCTCCCCCGCCGGCGGCCTTGCCTTGTTTTCTTTCTTTCTTTCTCTTTTCCTTATTTGTCTTTCTTTCTTTCTCTTCCCTCCTTCTTTCTCTCCCTTCCTTCTCTCTTTTTTCCTTCTCCCTTTTTCTTTCCTTCTTTCTCTCCTTTGCTTTCCTTCTTTTTTCTCTTTCTTTTTTTTCCTTCTTTGTCTTCCTTTTTCTTCTCTTCCTTCTTTTTTCTCTTTCCTCTTCCTTCCTCCTTCTTTCTCTTCCTGTTTCCTCTTTCCTTCTTTCTCTTCCTGTTTCCTCTTTCCTTCTTTCTCTCTTTCTTTGCTTCCTTCTTTCCTTTCTCTTCCTTCTCTTCCTTCCTTCCTTCTCTTCCTTCCTTCCTTTCTTTCCTTTCTCTTTCTTTGCTTCCTTCCTTCTCTTCCTTCCTTCTCTTCCTTCCTTCTCTTCCTTCTCTTTTTTCTTTCTTCCTTTCTTCCTTTCCTCTCTTCCTTCTCTTTTTTCTTTCTTTCTTTCCTTTCTCTTTCTTTGCTTCCTTCTTTCCTTTCTCTTCCTTCTCTTCTTTCCTTCCCCTTTCTTCCTTCTTTCTCTCCCTTCCTTCTCTTTCTTTCTCCCTTTCTTTCCTTCTTTCTTTCCTTTGCTTTCCTTCTTTTTTCTTCCTCTTTCTCTTCCCCTCTCTTTTTTCCTTCTTTGCCTTTCCCCTCTCTTTTTTCCT
>ML685768.1:2332245-2360645 GCA_007922175.1 Pelusios castaneus
TTCCCCTCTCTTTTTTCCTTCTTTGCCTTTCCCCTCTCTTTTTTCCTTCTTTGCCTTTCCCCTCTTTTCTCTCCTTCTTTGCCTTTCCCCTCTCTTCTCTTGTCTGCCTGCCTGCCTGCCTTTTTCTCCTCTCTTCTCTTGCCTGCCTTTTTCTCTTCTCTTGCCTGCCTTTTTCTCTTCTCTTCTCTTGCCTGCCTTTTTTTTTTTTCTTTTTCTCTTCGTCTTTTACACAAATACGGGAAACGTTGTGAAGTGAAAGAAGATGTAGTGTCGAGAATTGAGAAAGGTATGTTGAGATGGTTAGGAATACCCTTATTAAGTTAATAAATGTACCTTTCTATATATTTTAAGTTTAAAAAATTTGGCTCTCAAAAGAAATTTCAATCACTGTTTTGTTGATATTTGGCTCAGTTGACTAATAAGTTTGCCCACCACTGATCTAGCTGTAATTGCTGCTCCCTAGCGGTAAAAGACGGCAAACATCTGCAGTCAGGGGAATGGAAGGAGAGTGTCACCTGTTCTCAGGGAGTGGTTGCAAGAGACACTTAGGACTCCCTGCTCCTTTAAACAATAAAAGGCTTTCTGAAGAGTTAAGGATTGCTTCAAGTTCTCCAATCATGAATTACATTTGAATCGAAGGTTTTAAATACCTAATCTACACTTGTGATGTGAAAATAAATCGTCTCTCATACAGATCACAAAACATACTGCACAATGAATAATGTAGAAATATACTTTAATTGTGGGGGGGTGGGGAGGCAGCACAGGAAAAGAAAGGTGTGGAAGGAGAAAATATTGTTCCACAGGGTTAGTAACGGTTTGTCTACACTGTGGAGTAATGTGTGCTATGGGGTTGTGATCACTAGAGCTCACTGTATCAGTTGGCCTCTGTAGACATTGCTGATGAGTACTAAATGCTCCCTAGTGCACTGTAACATAGTGCTGCTGTATTAAATCAGGAACATGCACCACACACCAGCAGGGTCTACATAGACAAATGAAAGCACAGCACATTAGCACACCTTAGAGTGCACTTCACCATATGGTATAGATAAGCCTCGAGCAAAAGCCTGAACCCCCCTCACTTCTTCTCACCAGCTGTGGAGAATACTGAGGGAAGAATGCAGAGGAGGTCAAGACTGGAAGAGCAGTGTGAGCGAGCAAAGGAATGGTGCAGTGGGCTCACTAAGAGCCATGAAAGTTAGCAACTATTTAGAAATGAATTCAGAGATTGATAGGAAGTAAGGAAAAAGTGATAAAGGGAAGAGACTGTATGTCCTTGTTTCCTAGAAAAACTGAGGAGTCTGACTATTATAGATTTCCTGATTTTTAGGCTTCATCAACAGTATATAAAATGTAATAGCAAATTCCGTAAAGTCCCAAAATCATGATATCTACCACCTTCTCCTGCTCTTTATGTCAACATATGAGCAGGCATGGGAAGAAAAGGGAAGAGATTGGGTTTGTTTTCAGTTGACACTTGCACTCTTCCGTGACGAAAATTATCCCAGCTACTTGTGTCTGCCTGATTAGATCAGGAAATGAGAATGCCTATGGTAATGTTATACACAGGATAGAGGCCTCATTAAGTTCACAGATGCTTACTTACTCAAAAATTAGTTTTCCCTTTCATATTTTAATATTGTCCCGAAAGCCAAATGGAAGACCTAGTCTTCAATGAGGACCACATCCATATTACTTTTCTAATTTCAGCTATTTTTACTATAGCTTCATTAAAAACTGATTAGAGATCTCATTAGAGCCTCAGGAACTGTGTTAAATTCATGGTCCCGCCACAGATTCCTTGTGTGACCCTAGGCAAGTCATTTAATCTTTGTGTGCCACAGTTCTCGATCTGTTAAAAGGGGATAATGCTTTGTCTTTCCCTGTCTAATTAAATAAGCTCTCCGGAGCAGGGATTGTCTCCTCTGAGTCTCTACAGCACAGAGCATAAAGAGGCCCTAATCTCTGTTAAAACCTCTAAGTGTTAATACAATACACTAATAAAGCCCATTATTCTTGTTTTTAAATACATAATGGGAAAACTACTTTCCCCACTTGCCCATAAGAGACAGAGGAATAATTTTCACTCAGACTATCCCATCTTTGGGCAGTATCCAAGAATAGAGAATTTCAGCTATATGAGGTGAAGGTTTCGGAAAGTTACAAGTATACAAAAGCAAACGGTTATACTAGTAACTGCCTTGGGACCTAAACTATAGTGGATATACCAGGTACCAACAATATACTGTATGTAATTTCATAGATTGATTCAAGGCAAAAAGGGACCATTGTGATCATCCAGTTAGACCTTGTGTATAACACAGGCCATAGTCCTTTCCCAAAATAATTCCTAGAGCATATCTTTTAGAAAGCACTCAGTCTTGGTTTAAACAATGCTAGTGAAAGAGAAACTACTATGACCCTTGATAAATTGTTCTGAAAGCCAATTATGGCACTATTAAAAATGTATACCTTATTTCCAGTCTCAATTTGTCTAGTTTTAACCTCTAGCAATTGGATCATGTCACACCTTTCCCTGTTAGATGATAGAGCCCACTCTTTGTTCCCCATGTAGTTACAGACCATCATAAAAGTCACCCCAAAAACTTCTCTTTATTGAATGGACTGAGCTCTGAGTTTATCAAGAGCCATATTTTCTAATCCTTTTTTAATCATTCCCATGGCTCTTCTCTGAACCCTTTCCAATTTATCAACATCCTTTTCGATTGTGGATGCCAGAACAGGGCACACTATTCCAGCAGCAATCACACCATGTTAAATAAACAAGTAAAGTAACCTCTTTACTCCTATGCAAGATTCCTCTGTTTATGCATCCAAGGATCGCATCAGTTCCTCTGGCCAGAGTATGTCAGTGGGATCTAATGTTCACTGGATTATCCACCCCCACCCCACAGTCTTTTCCAGAGTCACTGCTTACCAGGATAGCCAAGTATGGCTTACATTTTTTGTTCCTAGATGAGAACATTTACATTTAGCCATATAAAAAGGCATATTGTTAGTTTGTGACAAACTTAACGAGCTAATCAGATCACTCTTTATTTTCCTCTTTGTTATTTATTACTCCCTCAATTTTTGTATCAACAAACTTTCAGTGATGATTTTATGTTCTCCTCCAGAAGGTGGATAAAAATGTTAAACAGCATATGGCAAAGAAGCGATCCCAATGGGACCCAACTAGAAACACAACTGCTCAGTGATTCCCTACTTACAATTTCATTTTAAGACCTACTGATTAGTCAATTTTTAATCCATTTAACATGTGCCATGTACAACTGTTCTTAAAGAAGATTTAAAATTTGCTATTTTGGTCAACTTTTATAAAGGAATGTGATTTAACATGAATTTCAAACAACATAAAAAAAGAAATGCAGCAAGACAATCATTTCTATATTTTTCAGTCCCAGGATGACTAGATGCACACACTAAAAACAAAATGTGGGGTGAATTTCATGAGGGGCTATCCCATACATCACAATCTAGTTTTTATAGCAAATACCTTACTGAAAAGCAGATAGATACAAACAGAATTACTAATTAAGGCAGAACTCCTACACATCTCACAAATTATAAAAATTGATAAAGCCAGCTCATCCTTTTAAAATTTATTATGCAGTGAAATTAGTCAGACTTAATATCTCTGAGTTTAGCTATAAGAGCTAAAATCGGTTTACGCTGTCATGTAAGAAACATCAGCATTTCAGAAAAAAATATGAGGGGTGGATGGAAGTTGGGTCAAATATAGAACATTATATGTGATCGTGTATCCTGCAAAGCCAGGGAGAGGGGCACAAAAAATGGGCAACAATGGAGTGTACAGACCTATGAAAAGTCTGGGGGCCAAATCTTCGTCAACCAGACAAACTGCCCAACTTGTTTCATAGAAAATGATGCCTCCGCATGCAAATGGCATTAGAGAAGGCTTTTTCCAGTACTGTGGAAAAAAAATTCTCTAATCTTTTCTGTATAAAAAATGAGGGTGTTAGGGACATTCGACTACAAGACTTGGTTTACACTCAAAAGTTTTACTAGTATAATTATGTCCAGTGCTTTTTTGTGACGGTAGGCAGGGGTATGGTGTACTGAGGGGTGATCGGGGGAAGGGGGGGTAGACAGGGAAAAGGAGCACGCTGCTGGAAGAAGAGGGGTGGGAGAGACATTTTTCAAATTTATATCAAGAAATGAGTACTGGCACCATTTTTTTTAAACAACGACGACGGGGGGAAAAAACTGATTATGTCAGTTGGGAGTGTGTGCGGGGAGAACCACGCCCTTTAACCAATATAGCTATGTCAACAAAAGCTCTCTCTTTGATGAAGTTATACCAGCAAAAAACCCTTTTGTTTGCTAGATTAAATCAGCTCCCCCAATGGTATGAACTATACAGGCAAAAGGGCTTTTCCTGGTATAAACTGTGTCTTCACAGGGGGTGTGAGCTGCGTTAGTAGAACACTGCTGATTAATGTTAATTCCATGACGACAGTTAACTAATTTCTTTAGTAAAAATGTCTTTACTCAAGTGCCACCAAACTCCTTGTTTATTTTGCTGGACTAGACTAACACGGCTACCTCTCTGGAATTTAGTAAAACAGAACACACTAGCACACCTTCCTTGATTACTATACATAAAAAAACCAGACATACTGGGTCAGACAAATGGTACATCTAGCCCAGTATATCCTATCTACCAACAGTGCCCAATGCCAGATGCTTCAGAGGGAATGAGTAGAAGAGCAGACCATTAAATGATCCCTCCCATCAGATTATAGCATTCAATCAATCCACTGACCTTTTAATAAGCAGAAGCTGTATTCAGTGAAAACTGTTTCAGATAATAAAAAGTACTTACCAATATAAATGAACGTTCAAGCACAACTTTATACAGCTTTATACTCTCAACAGAAAGGGGCTCTATGATCAAAATTCTAGCTTGATTTTTTTACCTTCCAGCCAAATATAAGTAAACAGAACCTGCAGCTAAAACATTTTACATTTTTAGATAAAAATCATTTAAGTGTTTTTCTATGAAATAGTAAAACAACTTCTACACTGTGGAAAGCTTAATCGTGCATACGTCTTCCTCTATGTCCTCAGAGGGTATCCAGATTTTCCTACAGTGGTCAGCTACACCAAAATTAAACCAGGAATTATTGAAAAGCATATTAGTTTTCTTGCCAGATTAGTAGTGCAACCTACTTAACTGAGGAAGCACTTTATACTTTTTTATTTTGCTCAACAATGACTCCTATATGGCTGATAAATAAATTTGTGTTGACAGGTGCCTTTTTCCATTTATCACTAAAAGAGGTTCTACCTAGTCCTCTAAGCTAAGAGCACCACTTGCAATTAAAGATATCATGATAATAGAGTCTGTAAAACAGGAGAAACATAAGAATCTTAAAGGCCTCGGCAGGCATACCAAAATTTTCTAATGCCTCCCAGTCAAATAAATTATTTTGGTCACATTAATCCTTTCTAGTGTAGTGTTACAAATGTTTATATACAAAACTATTTTGATTAATGCTATTTTCTGAAGACTCCTCCATGTCCAGTGGGAACTCCTGAAGAACCTTCAGATCTTCTTTCCCTGATTTACATCAAACAGCCTTCAGTTTCAGTGCTGCAAACACTAATCTATAATCCAAGGGATACTGCATGGGACCCACTTGAGCGTCAATCAACGTCAATTCATTTGGCCTGAGGTAGCAGTTGGACAATGTTAAAAAAAAACCACCTCCCACAAATAGCTAAGTACCTTGCTTTCACAGCCATTTCAGACCAGGGAGCAAGAGAAAAAGACTGGAAATTATATAAATAAATTTTTGGAGTCTTATTGTGTAAGTAGCAGAAACAGGCCAGACTCTTGAAATTTATGAGAACAGCAAGACTCAAATGATTATTCAAATTCCTGAACATATACAGTAGGTGTTGTGATCATAAAAAAAAATTGTAGAAATGTGATTCCAAATTATCAATTTTAATGTAGGGTATAACAGGAAGATTTGTAAAGATATTAAAATGATCAAAGCACAAGAAGTCCAGAAGATAAGGCTGACACTTTAACTGGTCTCATTGCATCTTCCATCAGCAAGCCCTTTACAGAAAGGTGATTTAGGGAACGGCATCAGTATTAGTCTAGTCTACAATAAGAGCGTTTTATTGAGATACTCTACCAGCAAATGACTCCTAGCATGAATCCAGCTGATATGGACAAAACTGCACTTCTGCTGGCAGAGCTTATTCTAGCCATCTCCCTTATTCACCCCAAGTTAAATAAGCTCTATTGGCAAAAGCCTACAAGCTGCATCCACATTAGGTATTTTTGCTGGCATAGACAGCTATGGCAGTCATAAACCACACCTGATCATAACCCTGACCAACATATTGCCAGCAAGAGTTTGCAGTGTGGACCTCCAGTTAGGCACAACAGGAAATGTGAAAGTGTCATATTTACAACATTAACAGGTCTGAGCAGTTACTATTCCTATACACATCATTAAGCTGTTGATTTGCAAAGCAAGCAGAAAGTTATAATTAACTAGAAGTGGGATTTTCTCCCACAGAAGCTCATGCGATAAATAAATCTGTTAGTCTTTAAAAGTGCCACAGGACTCTAGATTTATATACAAGCTTGTCACCATACTTTCTGTAAGATAGAGGTGACCTAAATCTAGAGAAAATTTGAGTTAATGCAAGTTTAGAAGTACTTACATTTTTCCTTACTGCCATTAGTATTATGCAAGAAATCCCCATCAGAACGCATTGTAGGGAAATCATCTTCATCATCTTCAACCACTAAATATGAGAGAGAGGTTATGTGCGTATGTCTGGTAAAAATCACAATGACAGGAAAGGGTTATTTTCTAATTCTTATTGAGCAGAAAAGCATTACTGTAGCATTTGTATGATGATCAGTATTTCCTTATTAATAAATACTTCTGAAGTTACTTATTTTGGATTTTACATAGGAAACATTTAGACTCTTCTGTTGCCTGGTGCCATAATTCACTCAACAGTTACACAAATGCAATGTTGGAATCCAATGTAAAATACTGAATTGTTTTCTTTCTTTCTCTATTACTAAATAAGCAACAAGGGACCAGATTTGTTCCAAGGTCCACCACAGATCTTACTGGGGTCCCCATCAGTAGAAAGTCTGCTAAATGGGGGGCTGCACAAATGTTCACTGTCCACAATCTTGCCACACTGTGCTAAGGGCTGCACAGCCACAAAACTAGAAGATAGTTCAGAAGAGGGCACTTCCAGCGTAATCAAGGATGCCCTGAAACCCCAATAAAGCAGAGCACTTAAGTTTCAGAACACCCATGGGAATACCACTGCTGAACTGAAGCTGGAGTCAGTAAATCTCAGAAGTCTCTATCATGGGAGCAACTTTGGACCATACCCTCTTCATGAAGCTAAAAGCTGTCCTCCTCTGACAGAGCCTCATCACTACTTTCTTACTCAAAGGTGAATTTAGACCAAGAACTTTAATCACACAGACATTATGACATCTGATGTAATATGGCAAACAGTTTGTCTTTTGACTAAAACCTAATATTAAAGTAGGACTGAAACTCAAAATATACCCTGGAATTTCAATATTGCTGATTTTGCAAACATTATCACTTTTCAGTAGGATTTCTGCCATCATCAGAAGGTTTGTGTTTCAAATTTAAACTAAAATTACAAATACACTTTCTGGAAATTTAATGAGAAAGGCCTACCATACTTTGTGAACTTTCAAAAAAAATTGGGGGGGGGGGGAAAGGGAGGTAGTTGTCTTTTAAGGGATTTGTTAAACCCATAAAGGCCTTAGTCAAAACCAAACACTGCTTAATTATGGAAGCTCAGATGATGTGAGAAATAAACCATTATCCCAAGTATCATTTCAATCTGTCACAACAAAGGTGAAGGATGCAGTATCAAATAACAGCTTGACTGCTAATTTTTGTGGGTTTAAACCTAATCTTTTAAAAGTGAACTTCCATAACAGGTCAATGCTACAGATTCAGAAAATATCTTAACACTCCAGTGATGTCAAAAGCTGCCAGTTCAAGATCCATTTAAAAGCTTTGGAATTATTATGGGCAGTCAGGTCCAAATCCACCTTTTAAGAAAGACATTAAAATATGCAGCAAGCATGGATAACAATGCTCTCATCATATAATTTGGTCTAGTTGATTACATACTATGGTGAACAGTACATTAAAATACCTAAATAGAGCAGACCAGGGGTTAAAGTATGCCGGAACGCCCTGGAATGCCATTCCGGGGCCCACAAATTTGCCAGGCCAGTGTTCCGGGGCCCAAAAGAAGAGAAAACTCCAGTGGAACGCATGGTCCACCCTGCCCTGGCTGCTGGCCAGTCAGGTGGGAGCAGCGGCCAGGCCAGGCTGGGGAGTTTTCAAATCTCCCGCCCTGAGCACGCTCAGACAGAGCGCGTTCAGGTGGGAGAGGCCTGGCCAAGCAGCGACTGGACACCCTTGCAGCTCCAGCCAGGTAAGGGAGGTGGTCCAGGAAATTGCCAGGGAATGGGAGGGCCAGGCAGGTAGGCAACGGGGCCGGGGGGGAACAAGGACTGGGAAGCCAGCGGGGAACGGGAAGGCTGGCAGGTGGCCAGGCCAGGCCTCGGGTTCAGGGGCTCTAAGAGGGACTGGGGGTGTGAGGAGAGTTCCCAAGGGGACTCCGTGCTGGGGGGCCCAGTACAGCCCAGCCCACCTCCTGCCCGGTCCGGCGTGCTACTGGGAGCCAGACTGTGGCTGCTTGCCTCCCCTCCGGGGTTGGGGATGCATGCAGCCCTTTCTTTCTTTGCTTTTCTTTCTTTTTCTTTTATTGAAAAAAAAGTTTAAAAAATTAATTTTTATTAAAAGCCTTTTAAAAATTTCAATTAAAATTAATTCAAATGTAATTAATTAAAATTTAAACCCAATTAATTTGAATTACAATACATTTTTATTCAATTAATTAACATTAAATTAAAATTAATTAAATAAACTGCTGGCCCTTCAGGGTTTTAAAATCTGTGTTTTGGGCCCTCAGCCAGAAAGGTTGGGAACTACTGATTTATAAAGCAAAATTTTAAGTGTGTTTATTTGCTTTCTCTTTGTCTTTCTAATGATCCTATCATCTTGAATGGGGGGAAAAAAACAAAACAAAACAAAACCAAGGAATCCTGTGGCACATCTAAAGACTAACAAATGTATTTGTTAATTTGTAAATTTGTTAGTCTTTAAAAGTGCCAGAGGACTCCTTGTTTGTTTGGCTGACCTAGGCTAACATGGCTACCCCTTTTGGATCTCAAATGGAAATAATTCTAAAAGTAAATGTGTGTTTTGTTCAGGCCCCTAGAAAGATGCTGTAAGCCTATCCAGCAGTGCTGTCTCTAGTTCTAATAATTCCTTGTATGAAAAGGTTTCAGTGACATGGCCCTCGGGCCAATTTCCTAGTCCTCATGTGGCCCTGATGGAGATTTGAGTTTGAGACCCCTGTCCTAGATAGTGTTGTTATGTTAGCATGCATTTTACATCTTCTATTTGGGTTGTGGTCACTCAACATCCAGACCTTACTACTTCACAGCAGTTAAATGGTGTTGATATGGGTCGTGTTTTGCATACCAATATTGTTTGTGCTGACATAATAGACCACATATCTGTGGAGATGAAACACAGTTTGTGTTCTAGTGTTGTTTCTTAGCAATATCAAATTTCTGTTTTAATTGATGAGAGTACAAGTTTAAGTAAACTTACTTGTCTTGTAATTTACTTGTACATAAACTTTTGATGCAAAAATTGGTCCTGTTACATTTTTTCTTGATCTGGTTGAACGAGGCAGCAATGATGCTGATGGCGTAGTATTAGCTTTGCTGCAGTGTTTGACAGCACATGGGTTCATGGAGGAATTTCTCTAGGATAATTGGATTGGTTTAGGTGTAGATGGAGCCTCTGTCATATTAGGCAGTAAGGCTGGTGTTGCTGCAAAACTAAAAACACGATCTCCACTTTTGATAAATTGGCCTTGTTTTAATCACAGGTTAGAATTGGTCGTGGCTGATGCTATCAAATACTGCAGTGAAGTTAATCACTTTAAATCATTTATGGATTCATTGTATGCTCTGTACAGTCAGTCACCAAAGTGCTTGAGATAGTTGGCTGAATGTGTGAGTGATCTGGAAGTCCAGCTTATTAGGAATGGTTACTGCACTGTACGAGCTGTTCGAAGCTCATATGGAGCCCTCCATAGCCACTTCTTGAAAGAAATAAACTGATTTCTCACAAGAACAGAAAGATGAAGCAAAATCTGCTGGCATGGCAAAAAACCTGGAGAATCCAGTTTTTGTTAAAAACTTGGGTCTCATGCTTGGTGCTCTGGAGGAACTTGCAGACCTGTCCTTGGCGCTGCAAAAAGCTGATGTAGCATTATCTACAGCAAGTAAGTTGATAAGTCGACAAGTTCAGGTGTTTATAGCTCACAGAGAGTGTGATTCAGAGTTCTACCAAAAGGCTTGTGAGGCGATTGCTGAGGTTGCTTTAAAGGTGTTTGTGTAAACATGTCTGTGATTGCTGGCAAGCAAATTGAAATTTCTAAATGTCAGTTTTACCAGGCTTTAGCGAACTGTATGAATGCTACATTGTTGCCAAACTCAGAAAAACATCTAAGCCGTGCTGTTGAAGCCCTTGACCCATCATGTTTCAAGACAGAGCTGTCACCGGAATTTGGTGAAAGTGACTTAAAATTTTTGTGTTCCAAGTTTGGCATCACATTTAATGAAGTGAAATGTGCATATTGGGAATATAAAGATCACAATACTTATTATGTTATGCAGTGCTTGCTAGTTTGTGACAATAACTGATATAGACATAAATGCCATATAAAATTATAAATATGTTTATGGAGCAATAACTGATGCATATGGTACTGAGAAGTGGTTGCAAATGCCTACCTGGGCGGGGGCTCGCACATGCATGAAGGGGGCCTGGAAAATACGGGAAGGGGACCCAGAGATTAGGAGGTTTCCAGGGCCCATCAAATTATACTTTAACCACTGGCGCAGACAGAATCAAATACTGTATTGTTATGTATGCTACTATTTTGAAAGTGGGTTCCAATGAGCTTTCTGCAATGAGGACAACACACTAAATCACTGTATTTAGTTTATTTACCTTTATCCCTCTGAAGTTCATCCTTGGAGACTGCATCTGCACAGGCATCAAAGTATTTCTGTAAAGTATCAACCTGTCTACAGAGGATATCTCTGAAGGTTTCCATTTCAGCAAGCTTCTCACGCAAGCTATGACCTTTCTGGGAATACAGAAGGAAAGCTTCAGTAGCACTGAACAGTTTATAATGGAAAATACAGTAATAAATACACAAAACAAAAATAGCAAAAGAACTTTATTTCAAACACTCACTGTGAACTATAAACACTTAAGATAACATTCTATAAATGCTGTAATAATTACAATATTTTATAGCAACATGTTGTTGTGTCAAATGTTGGACACAATGCACTTATTAGTTTACTCAGTCCATTTCCTTTTCCTACAGTATCTTTTAAAATCTTTTGCTCACTCTACCTTGTAAATTCCCAAACTGGCTGGTTTCTGGACCCAGCTCCAAAAGGTACATACTGGTGCTCCTGCCACTGCAGGATCTTGTCCACCCTCACCTCTGCCCTGCAATGTCCCAATTGTTCATCCCCCCCACCCTCCAGCCTGCTATTCCTCGACCCTGGCCTCTCACTATGGTGACTAACCCTTCTCTGCTCTGGCCCCTTGTTCCTAGAACCAACCTGTGTAATACCCTGATTGGGCGGGCAGGCAGGCTTCCATCAGCTCCTCCCAGTCTGGCTCTGCATGGGATAGGTGAGCCCCAGGGGAGGAGGAGATGAGCAAAGTTTGCAGGGCAAGGGAAGAAGAGCAAGTGTTGGGTAGTATGTGGAGAGGGAAGTGAGTAGGGAAAGGACCTCAGGTGGACCGGGATGGAGGTGGGAGGGGGGACAGTGATGGAAGAAGAGGGGCAGGGTGTTCAGTTTTCAGCAGTTAGAAAGATGGCAACCCTATGTCCTCCTGTTCCTGTGCACTTTCTTCTAAGCTACAGGGCATCTGATGAGAATCTCTGGAAACAAAACAATGGGGGTGCCTTTAAGTGACACTGTCACTGCTAAATACAGTGCATTATTCTTGGCATACTTTAATAATGTTTCACCAAGCAAAATGTTACACTAACAAACTTTCCATGTATAACTGATATTGGAATAACTGCCAAGTGTGAAGCAAAGACTGGAAAATTTCTCATTTCTCAAAGAAGGGCTCCAAAATAGGTGAGACAAGAAAAAGTTTCAACAAGAGGTTATTTTAGAATTCTTATTTTTTCTGTATTAACCCATTTTTCACAATTCAAATGATCTTTAAAATTTATATTTGGGTTTAATTTATTGCCACTTCAAAGACTTTTATAAAATAAAATTTTAAGACTCCAGTTAAACTGAAATCTCAGTTGCCCCAGCTCCACTGTAACCTAATCAAATGCCTGGTCAGAAACTTTGTTAGTTTCCACCTAAATTTTCTTTAATTTATACAGATTAATTTCTGCTCCTTTGTTGCTCTTCCTATGTGTCAGTTTCTCTTCAAAACTAATACCCAGAAGAGCTAAAATGGTAAATGTTTATAATAGTAAGTTGCCTCTTTTCTTTGTTTCCTTCTAATTTTTTTAAGCCAAATTTGTTCCTATCAAGAAAAGTGCATTCTTCTTCAGTTAGAGTTCTGCTGTTCAATACCATGCAACAAGAGAAAAGGGAAGTGTTCCCACAGGTTTGACTGCTTCCTATTGGATAAAAACACCAGTTTGAAATTGACAATAAAGCACAGACACATATGGACACTTACTGCATCACCCCTCTATCATCACATATTTAAGTAAGCAACAGTTACCTCCAAAATGATAAGTAATCTAATAAAGTCTAAATTTAAATATCTCTACTGATGTTTCATTTTATATTGCTACAGGTAAACATAGTTAGAGTCATGGTCTCTTCACATACTACACAAACGCAGGAAGTTCCTTTCCAGAGTGTCTCCTTTGTTCACTAATCATTTTTATAAAATTTTACTCACTAACCTTGAATGATGAGGTGGATGTAGCAGAATATCCACTTGCTCCAGACACCAGAGACACCATGGAGCCATGGCGCCGTAAACTTGACTCTGATCCATAGCCAGATTCAGTCTAAAAACAAGTGTAATATGCCTATTAATAATGAAGAAACCATAAAAGAAAATCAATTATATTTCTTCTAAAACTAGCCAAAAAGTTACTTGCCAGGAAGTAGCATGGGCTTAGTGACTCACAGTATTTCTGCAGTGCTAGTTGCATAGTTTAGGGAAGGAATTATGACTTTCTAGTTTGATACCACTGTTCACCCAAGATCACTTTACACATTGAGAAAAATTTAGAATTCACTTGTCATATTTACTCCCCCAAAGTACACAATATTTCTGGGTATATCAAATATTTTTTAAAATTTGGAGGGGCTGCATAATATTCAGCAAGAACAAATACAACACCAATTTCCAGCATCCAAAATACAATTTTGTCATCAAAAAAAGATTCACCATTTTTGGAACATCTAAATCCTAATACAAGCAAGTTATATAATATTCTACAAAGAAACTACAGTAACCTATGATTATTTACAGGTACTGTACTAACACATTGCTTCAGACTGTGAAGAGGAAAGCAGTCTCAGAAAGCAGTCTGAATACTGCCATTTCATTCTTGCGAAGACATTATTTATCTCTGTAATTCTGGAGGAGTTGGTAGAAAAAACAGTAAAAGGTTTATCTGCAGTAAAGGTATTATTTTTATATAGATACCGCTGAAAAATCTCAGTCTGGTGCAAGACTCTGTGGTGCTAGGTGCTGTACACTACCCACACAGAAGAAATACAATGCCTTCCCCGAAGAATTTACAATCTCATTTAAGAGAAAATGAGATAAATGATAATCCATAAGCAAAAGGGATGGAGGAAGAGGGTAAGTAACAAGTTCACATGATTACATACACTTTACATGACTTGGTGGATCTGAATTTAAAGCGATTTGCTTTGACCTGTCATTAGTTCACTGATTTTTCATAGGTGTAACTACAGAAGCAGGTCATGAAAGAGAACCAAAGTTAGACATTAGTGAACGTAAGTGCTAGTTCAAGGGCAATGCTCCATGCATTAGGAGTGGCATGGAAGAAAACCATGAGACAGTTGTGTGAGAATCAGGCAAATAGGTGTTGATGACAATGTCTAATAGGACAAGTTTGAACCAGTACCTAGGGACAATGTTGTGAAGGGCCTTGGAAATGAAAAAGAGCTTGTCTTTGAGATATTGTAAATTGAACAGACTTTAGAACATCAGCGGAAATCTGCCATCTTGAGGGGTTTTTTACAACCATTTGCTACTGTACATTGTAAAACCAAAGAAGAAAATAATGTTATCAGTTGAGAGATTTCTTTTTTCCCCACCAGTCTCAGACTCAGAGACTAAGATCAGAAGGGACCATTGTGATTATCTAGTGTGACCTCCTGCACATTGCAGGCTAAGAACCACCTATTCCTGTATTAGACCTATAACTAGAACCCTGCGCAGATACAAAAATGTGGATCTGCAACAGATCCATATCCGAGACATGTAAGCACATATCCGATCCGCAAGACGCATCTCCATGTTTTGTGGGTATCCGCAGCCGCCCCGCCCCGCCTTGCAGCTGCTCTGTTCCACTCTGCTCGGCTCCTCCTCATTACACCGTGCTTCTGCTTTGTGTTCCTGCCTGTGTGTGTGTTCTGTAATGTAACAACTTAGAAGTAGGGACTTAGTAAATGTGCACAAACTTTTTATTTTAAACAACATTATAGAGAGTCCTAAGGATCCTGGTGCAACCTCTGTGTTTTCTTCTGGGGCAGCTGCCTGTCAGTTCCTGGATTGTTAGAGCAGCAGCAGCTGCCTCACACAGAGCCTGAGGAAGGGGGCAGGGAGGGCGGCATTAGCCAGCAGCTCCCAATACTGTTTGTTCAGAGCCCTGCTGGCCCTGATCATCTGGTTATTCCACCTACTAGAGCGAAGATCAGGTCACTCAACTGTTCAGCATGGGCAAGGTAATTCATTCAGCTGAGCGATCAGATTGGGAGGCTGGCAGCCAGAGAAGGGGGGAAAGCAGCAGCCCATCATCAGCTGATGTGTGTGGGCTCTGGCGAGCTAGGTTCAGGGAGCCTGAGAAACAGCTGAGAGGAGAGAGAGTTGCCAACAGCTCCCAGTGTTTTTCAGAGCCTTCGCTAGCTCCGATCTGAGCAACTGTTATTCTGCTTGGGCTGGGAAGTCTGGGCTGCTGCAGTTTCTCAGCCAATCAGTGGAGGTGGGGACTGGCCACTGAAATCGAACACCAACTCAGATGGGCTGGGCTCTGGCTCTCACAGTCTGGAGTCAGGGACTGAAGGACAGCTGGGGGCAGGACCCAGGACCTGTATGAGCCAGTAAAAGCCCGATGCTGTTCAGAGCCCCAGCTAGCCCAGATCTGAGCAACTCTTTGTAGGGATTCATGGCCTTTGGTTTGTGCAGAGAGATGACACGTCCGGGCACACCCGGATGGCCTTGATGCCTGATCACAGACCATCCACCTGCAGATGTGCTGGGCAGGCGGAGGGGGGGAGCGTGAGAGACTCCAAGTGTATTCATCTTATGTCTTAGTACCCTGTTACGCCCTTGCACTGGAATGCTTGCCATGCTTATCTTGATTTTATGTAACACTTGTTTATTCACTGCAATAAAAGGAGGTAGCGGGCCTCGTAGAAGCAGCTTCCGCTCCTCCATAACCTGACATTCTGTGTCTGTCATCCCTTCAACTCTTATTCTGCTGGGGCTGGCCATGTGAAACAGAAGCTGCTGAGATCACTCAGCTGTTTGGTGCTGGGGGGAGTGGCTGGCAGTGGGGGAAGAGGGGGGGAGCAACTGTTACTCCGCCTGGTCTGGCCCCTGAATTCAGTCAGGGCTGCAGCTGTAACCAATCAGATGTTCTGGGGGGAGCAATGGTGCTCTCTGCACATACAGCCATGACCAGATAAAAATAGTATCCATACCCGTGCCGCAATCCGCAGCAACAGGTCTGCGGATATCCGCATTTGCACCCGCGGATGCGGATATCCACGGAAAAGAAGCAGATAACCATGGATCTGCAGGGGTCTACCTATAACCTCTGGCTAAGTTATGGAACTCCTCAGATCCCAGTTTAAAGAATTCACCATTCACACTAGCTTATACCTGCAAGTGACCCGTGCCTCATGCTGCAGAGGAAGGTAAAAAATCCCCAGGGTCGCTGCCAATCTGACCCAGGGGAAAATTCCTTCCTGACTCTAATGATGGTGATCAGTTAGACCCTAAGCAAGGGGACAAGACCCACCAAACAGATACCTGAGAAAGTATTTGAGATACTGAGTATACATGAGATTTGATAGCAACCTTCAACTACTTGAAGGGGTGCTCCAAAGAGGAGGAAGCTAGGCTGTTCTCGATGGTGACAGAGGACAGAACAAGGAGCAATGGTTTCAAATTACAGCTGGGGAGGTTAAGGTTGGATATTAGGAAAAACTTTCTCACTAGGAGGGTGGTGAAGCATTGGAATGGGCTATCTAGGGAGGTGGTAGAATCTCCATCTTTGGAGATATTTAAGGCCCGGTTAGATAAAACCCTGGCTGGGGTGATTTAGTGAGAGTGGTCCTGCTTTTTAGCAGGGGGTTGGACTAGATGACCTCGTGAGGTCCCTTCCAGCCCTATTATTCTATGATTCTATTCTCTGTAGTAACTCAGAGGCCTCTCCATTTAATGGTCCTGCTCTGGCTGTTGGTGAATTTTTGCTACTGGCAGTCCTCGAAGGGCCACATGCTATTCATGTAGTCCCATCATAACATCCCCTCCATTAATTTATCACACACAGTCTTGAAGTCAGTTAGTTTTTTTTGTCCCCACTATTCCTCTTGGAAGACTGTTCCACAACTTCACTCTCCTGATGGTTAGAAACCTTCATCTAATTTCAAACCTACTACTGGCCCGTTTATATTAATTTGTTCTTGTGTTCACATTGGCACTTAACTTAAGTAACTCCTTTCTCTCCATGATATTTATCCTTCTAATGTCTTTATAGGGAACAATCATTTTGCCCCATAGCTTTAATTTGGTCAGGCTAAACAAGCCAAGCTTTTTTGAGTCACCTCTCATAAGGTAGGTTTTTCTAGTAGCCTTCTTGCACTGATGCAGAGATATTTTGTTTCTGCTTGGCTTCACCTAGTTTCCTCACTTGTTTAGGTACAGTCATTCTATTGCCAGTATCGCTTTCCTAACTGTTACTGTCAGTGGTATTAACACTATCTTTCCTCTTGTTGCCCATCCTCCTACCCAGTCATTCCTTTATCCATTGCTGTACCCTCTTTTACTTTATTTCAACATTAATCATAGAATCATAGAATAATAGGGCTGGAAGGGACCTCACGAGGTCATCTAGTCCAACCCCCTGCTAAAAAGCAGGACCACTCCCCCTAAATCACCCCAGCCAAGGTTTTGTCTAACCGAGCCTTAAAAATCTCCAAAAATGGAGATTCTACCACCTCCCTAGATAGCCCATTCCAATGCTTCACCACTCTCCTAGTGAGAAAGTTTTTCCTAATATCCAACCTTAACCTCCCCAGCTGTAATTTGAAACCATTGCTCCTTGTTCTGCCTCTGTTACCCTCGAGAACAGCCTAGCTCCCTCCTCTTTGGAGCAACCCTTCAAGTAGTAATAAGGTGTGGAGATTATATGATCACTCACCACTCTTCCCCAAATTCCTAATCTAAAACTCTTTAAATCTGTTGTGCCAGCCTCCACCCAGTAAATCTATTATCCTCATTACACAGATACAAATCATGAGAAAGAGACCTCTGTCCATCAATGCTTCCCAGTGGTCAGACAGCCTTACAGCACCATTACCTGAGCCATCTGTTGAGCATCAAAATCTTGTCTGGCCTTCATTCTCCTCCTCTAGAGCCAGGTAGGATCCTACTGAAGATCACCTACATGTCATTTCTTTAAGCATCTTTCCCAGTTGATATAGTGTGCCTTGATGCATCGCAGTGAGAATCTATCGGTATCATTTGTTCCCACATGAAAGAACCAGTGAATTCTTTCCCACTTCAATTAAGATCTTCTTCAGCTGCAGGTCTACCTCCCGTATCTCAGCTCACAACAGCCAACACACCCTTCTGTTCTCTGGATCAGCTCTGTCTGTTCTTCTTAGTAGGGCGTCCCCAGTCACATAGACCTGCCTCTTCCTGGTACTGGTGTAATTCTCCAGCCTTGTACTTTCTGGTTGCCATCATCTGTCCTTCTGGTGTTCCTTGTAATCTCTGAGTCACCCTCTATCATCCTGTGGTTCCAAACTCTAGGTATCTCCATTATCTCTTACTCTCTTCTTGCAGGACTCACCGCTCTTCTTTTCTTCCTTGTTCCCCCATCTTCTCTTACTGCCTGCTTCTCCCCTTAATTTTCCATATAACTCATTTCTCAGCTCTCTTTTGCTAATCAGTGTTTTCCTCTGCCTTGTTTCTATAGTCAAATACCTCTATGGGCCACTTTCTTCATCTAGAAGTCTGTTTTCACAGTATCACTATCCAACATGCATCTGTCACAGTCTTGAGTTTTCCGTTTAGTCTCCTCTTTCTTTTCCTGTATCATCCACTCAAATTCCCTTCTAAGGTTAACCATAGTTTCTAGCTGCAGCTCCAAACCTCAGAACTTCTCTTCAATCAGCTCTATCAGACTGTTATAAAAATGAGGCATCTTTCTCGTACCCTCTCCAGAATGACATAGCTCCTGCAATTTTTACATCCAGTCATCCTCGTCTCTTTGGGTCTCTCATGTCCTTCTAAACTCCAATCAGGAGGAACAAAATACACATGTGTACACTCCCCCAAACACCCCTTTATTCATCTCTGTTTGGTGGCTTCTGGGCCTCTGTTCTTCTGCTGCTTGTTGGCTGGCTGGCTATTTCTGTAAACCCGCTGCCACACCTTAATGAAGATTAAGATGTGATCAAAGGGTCTTCTTCTGTCTCAACACACTGCCCCCCTACCAGACTTTGCAAACTGAAATCAAATCAGCAAGCAAGCAAGCAAACTCAAGAACTCACTCACTGCCCTTAAGGAGCAAGGGCTTGTCCCCCTTTTCCTGCAACAGATCTCCATGCCACTCAAACTCCCCACTTGCCGTCTCCTGTGCCACTGCTCCTCATAGAGTAGAAGTGTCTTCATAAAGTTTTGCTTTTAAAATTTCACCAAAAAGACTGCAAACATAAAAACATAGCATTGTTCTATTGCAGGCCAGATTCACTGCCCAGGCCAATATATATTACATATAAAAGTAAAATAAATATTTATGTTAATCTCTAGAATTAGACAATTACTGACAAAAAGTGTTTTTAAAATTATTTTATCAAGAGTAATTTTGAAAATGATGGCTCATTCTTTTTACCTGGTGGTAAATTCTGTAAGGATCTGATTTCAAAACTGAGCCATCTTTAAACGCTATTTGTAAACAAGTTGGCAAAAACATGCATCCAATTTGAACCACTAAAATTTAGTTAAAGAGAGGGAAGTACAGCTGATTTCAGATTTTATTTTAGAATCTAAGGACACACGTAGACAAAATATGCCAATGAAAAAATTGGATCCAAATTGTCTATGGATAAATAAAGCATAACAAGGGTAAGGGAGAATTTCAGCTTTGCTTCTGAACTTCCACATTTTTGAAGATTCAGCCAAGGTTACTGAACGTTTGAATATCATTATGTTGCTTAATCTAATATACATTTAAAGATGAAAACACCACTGAATAATAAACACACCTCAATTAAAGTCATTCATTAAATCTTAATTTGTTTGATAGAAAGCAAAACAATTTGACATAGTGGATTTAGTACCCTGTTTCTGCCTTTCCCTTATTCTTTCCTGTCAAAGTTTCCATTATTTTTAGAGCCTATTTAATTCTGTTTGCAGAATAAAAGCTCAAGATTAAAGAAAATTCCTTTATCCACAAACAAAAACACTTTAACTTAGAAGGAAATGTAAAAATATACCTTTACAGCAGTACATTGATTTGACAATCACTTGTGCTTGTACTGTCCTGGATAGATCCATTAAAATAGTTTTCCAGACTTCAAAATGGTATACAAACAAATGACCTAACTCATAATTATAATGAAAAGCTGCTAAATAAGCAGCAAAATATGTCATTTTATCTATATTTGCACCCAATAAGGAACAAGGTCGGCAGACTAAGCAACATATAAATAAAAATGGGAATCACAGATGTGTGTACATTTATATTTGGCACTGTTAAGAAGAGATTCCCCCCTCCCCGCCATATTGCTTTTAACTGGTTCACAGACAGTCGTGCAGCGCATTACAGGTACATGCAAAAAAACAAAACAGAAAAACATGCATCATGCAACGGCCCACCATTCTATTACTGCAACATCTAAACCAATGCAGATCACCGCTGCACTTAGGTCTTGCCAAGCAGATCATCATTAACTATTCACTTGCAGAAGCTACTCAATTATATAGAGATGACGAATGTAAATACAAGTTTCTTCCACTCAGATAATTCTTAATGTCACAGGATGAAAACTGAACAAGCAACCACAGTCCGCATGATGGATAAGTTAATAGTCACGGCTCAAAAATGAACGAATTGCTCACGGAAGTTGTATCAATCAATATACAGCATTAAACACTAATGCTGAATTACCATACTGAAAATCCAGATGCAATTTCATTAGCTTTCTATGCATATACGGTAGCCTTGCAGCTACATTCAAAACGGACATTGTTAGTAAACTGCAACACCATCTCTCAGCTTTCTATATCTTTGCATGGAATCCATTATCCATTCCAGAATGCTTTTTCATAACGATGGATACAAAAGGAGAACAAGCACAACATCAAAAGTCTCGTATGATTCTTCGCTTGCCTGGGTGCGAGACACAGCAGCAAGACAGATCACCAGGAAAGTAGCTTTCAATAAGACAACAGTAAATCAATTCAGATAATCACATTGCAGACCTCCATCACAGCACATACTCATTTGTCAGTTAAGCATTTTCTAAAGTGGGTCAGTAATGCTCCAGAGTAAAGCATGCACTCACAGGAAACGTCCCTACTTAAATAAACCATGCTATTTCTTTCCTGGGTTTCCTTGACTGCTTTTGATGGTGCCCTGGCAGACTTGTTTAACCGCATCAGGTGTTTCAATGTCAACCAAGGTAGATATTTTTCTTAGGGCAGGTCTACACTATCCCCATTAAATACACACCCCAGAGCTATTGCTATGTGCTTTGTTGGGGGGGAGGAAACTCTCCTGCTGGCATACAGTGTCTTCCCCAGCTGCACTGCAGCTGTGCTGAGGTAGCCCTTCTAGTATAGGCCTGTCCTCAAATCTGCATTATAAAAAAATTATCTATTATTTTACAGAATAAAGCTACAAGCAATAGACAAATCCTCACTTCTGAATACTAGCTAAGGGGTTGGCAAAACGGAATTTCCAGTTTTCTTCATTAATGTGAAAACAAGGGAGGACTGCCACAGATTTGAGGGGTCCAATTTGCCACTGAGTACACTCAGCTTTGATTATGATTAAGGGTAGTGAATGTGTACCACTACTACTGACTAAAGAATATATCCTGTATATTGGACATAATCAATATTTTAGAGCAACTGCTCTGACTGTGCCTTAGGATCATTTGTAGATTCATGGCCTGCTGGTTGGAAGGCTTTTTTTTTTTTTTTTTTTTTAAAAACACACTTCCAGATGCTAAACAAAATTAAACGCTAAAATACATGAAATATCAAAATCAGGTGTATAACAGGGTGCTGGGTGGTGAGGCCCTGGCCAGCCCCGTCACTCCAGCCTAAATAGGTATGGGACAGAAGAACTGGTTAGCTGTGCTGTTGCCTGATTACCAGAAGGGAGGCAGCCATCAGCATATGCAAGCTAAATAGTTGTCCAGCTGACCCAGGAGGGTTTATATGCTGAGCCAGAAGTGGAGACAAGAGAAAGGAGTGCAGAGGCTTTGCCTGTCTCCCCAGAACCTGAACATCCCTAGAAACTTTTAGCCCAAGCAAGGCACTTGTAGGGTGGTGGGGAATTCATGTGCATCTTGTAAATAAAACAAGAGTTACTGCATGCTGGAGGGTCTTTGACTCCTTTGTTGGCCAGAGGGGGCTTGAAGCAGATGGGCTGCAGCAAAGTAAATCTCTTACAGTGGTTAAATGGAAAGGCGCTGCAAGGATGATATGATATTACAAACAGGACTGAAGGCAATTTGTGATAATCAAGAATGGGCATGGAAGTCCCAATAGGTCGTAAAATGTGCCAGTGAACCTGTTTCAGAGAATAGTTTTATGAAGTGTCCACTAGATGGCATCAAAATGTTCAATTGTCATGGTGAAATGTTACACTTCTATAGTATAAAAATAAGCTAGATATTAATCAATCTGATCCATATCTAGTGAATAAGAGAAAAATCTGAATTGAGCAAAATTCTTTCAAACAAAAGCTGAAAATGGTACACTGAAACTAACAGATAGGGCAATAAGTCATAAAATACAAGTTTACATATTCAGCTACTGCTACATTTCCACTTTAAATCCTCCTCTGTGTTACTTACTCACTTGATACAGATAGTACTAGCTAATACATAGCTTTTTTTTATACTATATAGAAGTCTAAATATTTCATGCTGACAATGAAGATTTTGACACCATCTAGTGGATACTTCATAGAAAGTCTTCTAAAATGGGTTTAACTAACAGACACTTTTTAAATGTATGCAGTGTAGTTGTAGCTGTGTCAGTCCCTGGTCATTAGAGCAACAAGGTGGATGATGTGATTTCTATTATTGGACCAACTTCTGTTGAGGAGAGACAACCATTTAAGCTGCACAGCGCTCTTCTTCAGACCTGCTGAATAGCGCTGTGCAACTCAAAAGCTTCTCTCTCTCTCACACCAACAGATGCTGGCCCAGTAAAAGGTATTATCTCATCCATCTTGTCTCTCAGACACTTGACTGTCTACGGGACCTCCATGTCTATTCTTGATTATTATAAACAACCTTTAATCCTATCTGTAATTACACATCATCCCTGAAATACCTTTCCATGTAACCAACTGCTTTTGTTATTTTATGTATTTTTAGCTTTTAATGTGGTATAGCAGCTTGTGGTTGGACATCTGTCCCACACTGGCCAGGAAGGGGTCAAGAGGGCCCCTGGAGAAGCAGCCAATGGGAAGGAGCTGCAGGATAGCCAATAAGAGCCTGGGAGACCAGTATAAAAGGGAGCTGCCAAGCAGAAGTCAGTCATTACTGGGGAGGGAAGACTGGCTGCCCTGCAGGTGGATGGAGGTCAGCACCTGGGACGGAGCAATGGCTGATTGCTGGAGCTCAGAGCAGATGCCCTGATACAAGGCCAGAAGAGATACTGGGGCTGTAGGGAAGTGGTTCAGGCAAGTCTGTTGAGAAGCTGGGGGAGAGGTGATGAAAGCTGGCCTTATCCCAGAGTAGTGGGCAGGCCCAGGTCCTTCCCCCAGACTACAGCTGAAGTGGTTGCAGACTGCAGTGGTCACTGAAGTGGCAAAACCAGAACCACAGAATCATCCCCCCAAAAGGGGAAGAGAGATGAATTATGGCTTGGCTGGAGGGCTGGGTCTGAAAGAGGATGCAGTTCGTCCTGCTGGTGGCAAGGAGGACTACTGGTGACCCCAGAGGACGTGTGACAGAGCACACACACACAAACATGGGCATCTAACTGAGCTCTTCCTCAGATTACCAGCAGGAGGCGCCAGTCCAGGGGTGAGTGCAGCGAGTCTATCACACAGCTGGAAACCAGCCAACAAACAAAAAGCACCTTCTAACCAGCTAGCTAGAGAACAAGAAAGTAACCTAAAACCAGTCACAACAGTTGCTCTAAAACATTAACATCTGTGACATAGGTAGTAATGAACCCCCCACAAACTGATTAGTCACTAGTTTAAAAAAAATCCATATTTAAAGTATGCACCGTAAATATGTCATCTATACAGAGATGACAAAAATAAAAAAAGCATATATGCACTAATCAAATGTTATGATGGGTAGAATTAGCTCAGCCACAGGATTTTAAAAGCAGTAAACTCTTGCAATAAAAGTCACGTAAAAGAGTGGCCCTTTCTTCTACTAATGAGCAGACCACCTGTAACAAGTGTGTGTGCTTACTACAGCGAAGAAACCTGGTTCTTCACCTCATGCCAAAAAAACATGCTTTTCAATCCAGAGATACTGGAAGATAATGAGATGGCATTTTTGTTTAATCTCTTGACACCCCAGAGCAGCACACCTCCTGCATAATATAAAGTGCTGTGCTACAAAGGGACAGATATACCTTAAGTCTTAATAAGGGAAATGAACAGGCAGAAAAAAGCAACTGAAATATCAGTCCATCTGATGAGCTAAAAAGAGACAAATAAGAACAATTAAATTACATTAAATTAAGACTAATAGCTCAGAACTTAAAAACTGCAAGATAACAGACTGCAATTCCCAGTGATTGCACCTGGTGACATTCTAAACAAAAGAGCTTCCAAGTGTTTACCCTGCTTCATAGACAACAGATACTCTAGACTTCAGAGTGATACTGGGGTTTATTGTGCTCACTGGTGGTGTCGATTTGTATGTGGGTTGTGTTGGGAGGGTGGTGTAGATTTGCAAGATAGTGAATGAGGGGTCTATGCTGCCATGAAGGGCTGTGTGTGTTTAAGATCATTGTTCATTCTGGTTGTGTCATCCTTTGGGTGGCTGTTTTGTGAGCTGCATGTTGATTTGTGTAGATGTCGACTGAGGGATGTGTCCAGCTGCAGTGAGAGGTGGGATGTTTTGGGTTCCTGTGTGTGCGCTGATTATGTTGTGGAGTGAAGGCCATTTTGGGCTGAAAGAGATGTCTGCATGGCAAATGAGGTGTGTGGACAGTGATGAGGGACTGTGTACAGGGTTAACATGGATGCTTTGTTGCATGGGTGGTTATACCTTGCTGTGAAACTTGTGTATGCTGCATGAGCGTGGCAGCTGGGCCAAGTAGTCCACAGTCTGTGCAATCTTCCTCAAGCATCAAATTAAACTGTTGCATGCAAATTAGCTGTAGAGTAAGGGTGATAATTGGTTGAGTCAACTTCTGGTTGTCTAGAAAACTTAGTATACCCTACAGACATGACTTTAGCTATACAAAATATGGCTGTAATTTGTAAAGTCAAAAACAGCTGAGAACTTTAAGATTAGATGGTAACAGGCCACAGAACCCAGTGATGATTCAATTTGGTGATATTCTGAACAAAAAAATTTCTAAAATATGCTTGTAGCTGTTACCATCACTTCACACTGACTCAGACATTTTAGGCTTCAGAGTGACAATCTTGGAAACCTTCATAAAAACCACACTGTCCCAGCACCGTTATAGCAAAGTGCTATAACACAAGAGAACAGCTGAGGCCTGCCCACTTACTTCGCAAAAGGGCAGTGCACTCAGTCAATGAAGGGAAGAAACCTATTTGCTAAGTGTGCTGTGTGCAGGTGGCCACTTCCTATCAACCCATGGAGCAGCAACAGAAGCACAAAGGAGTTGTATCTAAAGTCTCCTGAAATGGATGACAGCCAAGGTAATATGGTTGTGTAGGGGTCTGGGAATAATTTAGGATACATACTGAAAAGATGAAGTAGGGAGAAATCAAGTAGTTCTTATTCAGAGTTTAAATATTTGTAACTTTAAAACAGTGGAGTTTTGGTCAAATTACTTTAGCTTAGTATTTGTTTCACATCTCAAAGTGTCAAATCTTGCATCTGAAACTCAATTACCTAAAAACCCCAAACCTTTCTTTCCTCTTTAGTATGGCCTTCATTTTATCAAAATCAATTTTTAACTCTTATTGAATGCTTAAGATCAAGCCCCCTAAATGCACTAATGTTTTATGTGTTTAACTTTTCAGACTTCCCTGGTGTGAACATTTAATTTTTATATTAGATCAAAAATTAAGAAATACAGTATTTCTTAGTTACTGTAGCCACCTCATTTTCATCTATATTCTCTAACAATTTTCCAGGGTTATTTTAGTATTGAGTATATTTAATCAATTTTATTCTTACAAGTAAATCTTTCGATTAAATTTTGTTTCAGGAAGGAGTTCAATCTTGGGCCTAATCCCAAATTCCTTGTGCACACAAAAGTCTCATTGAAATCAGCAGTTCAAAATGGGCCCCAGCTGAACATCAAATTCAAGTTATCTAGCTAGACCCTAGTCTGGCTCAATGGTAATGTATGTTAAAGAATATTAACATACAAGACTTTTTCCTATCATGGAGAAGCTGTAATTAAAGAGACAAAAAATCCTGAAGGATGGCAGAGGCAAAAATGGTTTGCAACTTATATAAGCAGGCCTGTGCTCCTAGGATACCCTCCATTGCCCTGCTGACTGACCCTTCCTTCCATTCAATCCACTTTGACAACCAGACTGACAAGTGAATTTTGTTTTACTATGGTAACAAGAATTTCCTTAGAAGATTCCAGGATGGGTAGTGTTGTGAAAATTGGGCCTACTAATGAATTTATCCTAATTGTGAGCTCAACTGTTTAAAATGGATACAAGTTAATAAAGTATCATAATAACCTATAAGAAATATTGATGAGAAAACATGGAAGAGGGAGACAGACTGACATAATCCAAATAAAAAGGCTTATTGATAATTCAATTAATACTAATTAAATATAAATACTACTCATAATTCATCTAATACTAATATTAATACTAATTCAACTGCTCCTAATTCAATATTAACACTAACACTAATTCAAGGATTGTGTTGAGTAAACAAGAAAGTGTGGGACTGGCAATCAATGAACCAAAACTGGTATTTCAAAAATCAAGTTTAACTGGTGGACAAAACAGGACAGCTATTCTGACTATAGGACCATATTTGACAAAATAGGACAATTATTCTGACTCACTTTTTGGGAGGTGAGGAGGAGAGGGAGTTTGTCAAAAAACCGAGAAGAAAAGCAGGCTACCACAACACTGGCTGGCTGAAAGAAGAGGAAGGAATACACTTCTCTACGTCTGTTACCCTCACAGTCTCCTGGTATTAAGTAAGACTGAGGCCTTGTACACACTACAAAGTTATTGCGCGATAAAGCCCTTTATTGCGCAATAACAAGCAGAGCGTACACACACAAAAGCCTCTTATTGCGTGGCAAGAGCCCTCTTGCTGCGCAATATGTAAACCACCAAAACGAGCGTGGTAAGGCTTATCACGGAACAGTTGTTCCGTGATAGCTGCTGTGTGTACGCTTTTCGTGCAATAGGCAGCCTCCGGAAATGTCCCAGAGTGCCCAACCGGGCCACTCTGGGACATTGGAGCTGTCAAATGTCAATTTCACTGCTCCAGCTGAGCAGTGAAATTGACATCGGGATCGGGTGGGGGCAGAAGCTCCGCCGGAGCTTCTGCCCTCATCCGAACCCCTGGACTGAGCTGGGGGGCTGGCTGGGGTTCGAGCCAGCCCCCGAGCTCAGCCCAGGGATTCGGGTGTCAGCAGGCACCGCGGCGCTTAACCGCTGCGGCGCCTGCTCACACCCGAACCAGCTGGGGGATCGGGTGGCGGCAGCTCTGGCGGAGCGTCTGCCGCCACCCGAACCCCTGGACTGTGCTGCGGGAGCTGGCTCCGATTCAAGCCGGCCACCCCCAGCACAGCCCCCAGGCTCGGCTCTCAGCACGAGCCGCGGCGCTTAATGATATTGGGGACTGTGGGATAGGTACCCACAGTGCACTTTGTTTTGCTGGAGGACTGAGGGGGGGGGGGGCTTTGATCCGTTACAGCATGCCGAGTGTGTACGCGGTATCGCGCAACAACAACCACGGAACATTTAACACGCAACAGGGTAAGTGCGCGATAGCGATGCTAGTGTGTACATGGCCTTAGAGACAGCCTGACCAGAGGGAGGGAGCCAGATAACACTTCCATTTTCAGCTAAATCCCAAACACCTCCTGGGATAGGAGACTGACACACACTCGCCAGAGTATCCTTCAGAGCATCTTTTTCCTTTCCCACCTTATTTTTTTTTTTGTTTCACCTTTTGTTTAATAAGCATTTGGCTTAACCAGCCAAGACTGTATGGTGATGTCTACACTGGCAAGTTAGTTCGAATTAAGGAGGCTTAATTCGAACTAACTAAAGCCACAGCTACACTAGGCTTTAGTTAGTTCGAATTAAGGGCTTCCTTAATTCGA
>ML685768.1:2375426-2453306 GCA_007922175.1 Pelusios castaneus
AATGATAGACCTTGAAGGAGGCCACCAGATGTTTCTCACTATCATTAAAAGAATATTTTAGGGGGTATTGTGACCTGAGCCTATAAATTTAATCTAATTGTGAACACAACTCGGAAAAGTATTGGAAAGTTCATAAAATGTCACCACAACCTAAAACAGCAAATGTTGACAGGAGAAAGTACAAAAGGGAGACAAACACCAAATTAGTACAAACACTAAGGCCTACTGATACAACAGCAGGATTGTGTTAAGATCATGACCAGTAAACAAGAAAATGTGGGTCCAGAAATTAACTAACTGAAATGGGTATGTTGCATATCAGGCAGACCAAAAAAAAAAAAAAGAGATGGGCTATTCCAGCTAACGTTCCTTTTTCAGCTCCTTAAGAGACCTGGGTGTTGAGAAAGTGTGTGTGTGTGTGTGGGGGGGGGAATACAGAGAAAGAACAGACTGAGGCTACTGGAGCAAGGTGCACCATCTTGGCTGCCACCCCATCATCTTCTGGGACCGCAAGCCTTGGTTATCCTAATCCTGAGAGACGTCCAGACCATCCCAAATCAGAGAGAGGGACCCAGATGACACTGTCACATCTAACAACTGTAGCTGAATTAGAGTCATGACCTGGGATAAAGTAAGATTGGAATTAATAGCAGCAACAACCACCACTCCAGCTCATCTCAATTAACTTCTCTTTTCCCAAGAGAAAGAGTTACCACCATCTTTAATACCACTTAAGAGACTGGTAAACAAGGAGCTTGTTTTTTTCAAAATTCTGTCCAGCTGAAGAGAAAAAAGAAACAAGTAATGCTGTTACATTGAAAGACATATATGATACTTTACACTTCAAATAGTTTTCCTTCTTTTCTGTAGCTTTAAAGGTATGTTTGTCACAGCACTAAACTGGCTATGGTCTCTGCATACCAACCCCCAAATCCTGTTTAACAATCTTTAATGTTGGACCAAGACCAGGTTATGGTAACATGTTTGGGCCACTTAATCCACCTAAATTTAATACAGCAAGGGTCACATCTTCGACTAGCCATAAATGGCAAGTGCGTATTCTGTGGTTCAGTACTTTAGGTGACTATCCTGAATTGTAAAATCAATAAAATCCTCCCTCTCTCTTCCTGCTACATCCCTAACATACAAACATGGATTATCAGACACACTGTGGCCTCCAGAATCTGGGGGGGGGGGAGAGGATATTAAAAAATTCAATAAAAAACTTAAGCACCCAAGATGAGTTTTTTTTATTACAAAACCTTGAGACACAAGGATCAACCAGCGTCTCCCTCCTCAGATTTAGAGAGATTAAAGGCAATGCACAAGCACTTTACAGCTATATCTGGGAAGTCTGATTTGGCCAAGGCTCAGGAACCTCATAATGCATGCAAAGGCCAAGAAGATGACAAATACATGGAGTGGCAAACTTAAATTCAGTTCTAATGCTTGAACCTGAAACAATTTACATTTCTCCTCTGCTACTAGCTACTCATCCATGTTGCTAGGTAATAGACTTTTATAAGTATGCTGACACTTAAAATGAAACAGAGTTCAGATTAAATCAACAGTGTTTTCTATTCAGAGTACAATGGAAAGCAGTTACAAACTCATACAACCTTGGCTTTCATATTTTAAAGATAAACACCCACCTTGTGACACACTAGAGTAAATCTTATAAATAGTAAGACAACAGAGTCCTGTGGCAGCCTGGTGGTTAGGGCTGCTGCCTCCTGACTAAAAGAGACGAGTTCAAGTCTCTCCTCTGTTTGAGCACCGGGTGGCTTTCCTCTTACAAATAGTGTTTTGTTAACAAGGAACCTATATAGACCTACCTACCCACTTAGTAACCAACAAAGAATTTTACACTTAAAAAAAAGTCTATAGTAAAAAATGGATTATAATCCAAGGGAATTTTTAAAACAGAATAGCCACTTAGAAATAGTTAAGATAAACAAAGTAATTTTTCCAACTTTATTTACAGTATTATGGAACCATGTAGCCAGTCAATTTTAAAAGACCAATTTTGTCCTGCCAACTGCAAGATTTTAAAAGATCTTTCTACCTGAAATTTTACACTTGGGACATTTTGAACAGGGAGATTTCTTTGGAAAGTTCCAGGTTAATGAGGCAAGCCATGTAATAGCCACACTTTTTGGAGAAGTGTAGTATTTCTGAAAGCGTGACCTTTTTTCACTTGATCTCAAAAAAGGTTTGGATTAAAAGCTTCAACAAGAATTAGAATATAGGAGAATATTTGCTGAAGATGGATAGAAAATATTGACACTACTGCATAAAAAATACAGACACTGCATCTTCAGAGCTTGTAAATTTACTGTCAAAATAACAGAATTTTCTGCATTTAAATTCCAGATTTGTAGATGTGTTTGAGAGTTCTACTTAAACGAATTTTAAAATCACATTTGGATAAAAGGAGATGCTATCTCAAAGTGGACTCTTAAGGGTCAGATGAATAGATGCGTTCTCTCAATGAGTATCACTAGAGACAATGAAAGGAAAAATTTAATTTGAGACATCTTTTGTGTCTTTATGATGCATGAAAAGAAGGCCTGAGAAAGTCTCCCCACCTATGTTTGTATTTAACCATAGTTATCAGGAATGTTAAGCCTAGTTTTGCATAAGGATTAGTTAGCTTGTCAGAAAAGTAGATTGAGAGGTTTAAACCCTTAACTGAATGAGCTAGGGTATTAATTGTTAACTAAGGGAGTTTTTAAAGTACTCCTTTAAAAAAAAAAAAATCAAAACCAGGCTTAGAATAACCTGACAAAGTCACCCTTCATCTTCAGAAAGTTAGGAAATTCCATAATTTAAGGTTTTTGAGAAACCTTAATTAAGCCAATCTATATGTAGGTATTACGATGCAATCTAATTACATGATCACATACTATTTTTCCACAAGACATCTGGCGTCATACACAACACAGAGTAGGTGGTGTTCTCTGAATCAGCAGCTTTTTAATATCTCATTTTATTCCCCTCTATGTGAAGCCTGAGACCTTATTTATTGCATACCGTCCAATCCTTGCATTAAATTCTTAATTGGCTCTCATGGAATTTTCAATGAAATTCCATCATGTGGACCCATGGTGACTCCCACATTGGTTAGCAGCAGCATTCAAACTCATAGATTCACTGTATGTACCTCTGCCATATGAGCAAAAAGAGTAACCAATAGTACTAGTAGCATGGGGCATGGCTCACTCACAGGTTGAGTCTCTGTATTTTAAAGTCTTTAAATCATGATTTGATGACTTTAACAACTCAGTCATAGGTTAGAGGTTCATTAAAGGAGTGGGTGGGTGAGGTTTTGTGGCCTGCATTATACGGGAGGCCAGACTAGATGATCATATCGGTCCCTTCTGACCTTGGAGTCTATAAGTCTGAGTCTTATCCTGTAGAACAGCTATTAGAAGAGGATAAGACATTTTTGCCAGTGGATTCCACATGTATTTGCTGGCAACAAAGGAACTTTGAGACTTCGGTTGTATCTATACTATTGCCCCTGTGACCTGTGCCCAGTGCCTCTTCAGCTACTAGGTAAAACTGCAGGAAGAGTCCTCCTCAGCTCCAACGTATACTGGAGTCCCATGATGAGCCTAGTAGAATGTTTGGAGAAATGTGACTAAACTAACAAACCTATACTGCATATGTGCAAATGGCAACTTTCAAACTCTTGGAATAGCCAAATTTGGGTGGATTGTCTCTCTCCCTATGTGGCTAAGAACCAGGGACAGCTCTCAGATGTTTCAACACGTCTAAAACATTTCAGAAGAACCTGAACTAAGGGAATTTATAAACTCAAACTTACAAAGACAGTGTGGGAGGATCTGGTAAACATTTTTTCACTCTTATCTTGCTGTCTTAATAGTACAAGTTTAACATACATTAAGATACAGCATGAATAGATATCTGGAATGGAGCTTCAAAATGATAAACAAATACAACTATGACACAAACATATTGAAATAGTATGGACAAAATTTCCTTGCTCTCTTTAGCAAATGGAAACATCTTCAAAGAATAAGAAAGTGCATGAAAATTCCCCAGGGAAGGTGAAAATAAAACGCTTAAGAGCAGTTGCACTGATTTCTTTGCTTTGTTTTCCCCTATAGTCTGATTGGGGGAAACTGGTGTGCGGAAATGTCTGCTCAGTTCAATTTGTTTTAAGCTTTGCAGTCCACCTTTTTCTTTTTAAGTTATAAACCACATTTTATCGGAATTTAATGTACACATAACTACTGAAAACTGAAGCGCCAATTCATTTGATCAGAGTTAATTAAAAGCAGATTGCCACACATGGAGTTTATAACATATACATAATAAATCTTTGGTGCTTCCCAGATCAGAACTAAAATTATAGTGTCTCCTTTTTCTCAGTTTTGAGAGGTGAGAGAAACTAACAAACTACCCAGTTTGAACAGCTCCAAGATTCTAGTCACCTACGATTCTCCAGGCCTTAATCGTTTACTGCAACTCTTCCCATCACACTAGCCATTTCCCAAAGAGCATACACAATTCTCAGAACTGGTAGTGAAGACCCTAGAGTTTTAACTCCTAACCCTTCATATGGAAGGATGACAACTCTTCCACTTTACCCACTGCTCTTCCCACAGTCAAGGATAATTTTATCTATCACAGTAATCAGGGGTGTCCATATGAATAAAAAAATTAGCTGTTTCTAGAGGGATATGTGTCCCTTCCAGCCAAAGGAGCTGGCTCCCCCTTCCTGCTCTGGTGGAGGAGCAGGGTCTGTCCCTCCCACCCCCCAACTCCTGCTGCACAACTGAAGGAGCAGGCTCTCTTCACCACAGCCCATGGAGTTGGCTCTCCTCCCACAACCCTGTAATCAGTGTGCTCACTCTCCCCCCTGCGGCTGAAGGAACTGTCATCTCCTGGCCCAACTTGGGGTTGAAGGAACTTGCTCTTCTGGCCCTGGCCTAGCTCTAGAAGAGGAGTTCTACAACCCCACCAATTGTGGGGCCATGTCCCTGCTTGCCCCTATGTGCAGTGGCTTCTAATGGTGCTGTTCCAGACCTCCAACAGAATTTCATCTGTCATCTACAGCCCAAGCAGCTGGTGGACAAAATGGTCTCCAGAACTCCATTTTTGTCCCAGAATGCAAATGGCAGAAAAATCAGTGATGCAACAGAACAAAACTCCCAAGGGAAATGGGAGATACTGCCACAACAAACACTGCTATCCTGAAATCAATAGATGATTGGAAGATTCTTGAAGAGAGAACTCCTGGATTACTCATGTTGTAATAGTATCAGAGGCCCCAGTTTGCCAGGCACTGAACTAAAAAAGAAACAGTTCCTTCTGTAAAGAGCTTACAATCTAAAAAGACAAAATGTATGGTGAATTGGACAATACAAGCAAGGTCAAGGTGTAAGCACACTTCATTAAGTTCCTCCTATTCTTCACCTACCTCTGAAGAGGATCAACATATAATAGCTTGAGAGAGAAGAGACTGGTCAGAATATGTTCAACTCCAGATATTGCTCGATCTATCCATTATTAGTTGAGAGCTCTCTTTAGGTATTACAGAAGAACCATATCTAAGCAGATTGCCAGATGGATATTGCTTCAGACTTTACATGAACCAAATCTAAGTGGATTGCCAGATGGATATTGCTTCAAACTTTACATTACTTCCTCTCACCACCTCTACAACAGACTGAACAAAGGGAATTTTGGTTTGGGATTAATTCTATACGCCCACAAGTGTGCAGGATATATCGTAAAGTGAAGATGCAAAAGACAATACCGGTAAGGTAGAGATATGCAGAAACTTATCTACTAATAGAAAAATATTTTTAATCAAGTCAATATATCTGTTAAGAACACTTTCTACACAACTAAATACAATCTAAAGAAAAAGATTTCAAAGTAAAAATGCACATGTGCAGTTTAAACTGTACCTGATAAAAGGAGAAATTTATTAGTCTCAGATAAGGAAAGCATAATAATCTGGTGAAAATATTGCTGAGCGTTAATAAAGATGAATGTTTAAGTTTATCTATTTTTACTCATATTTTAATTTTTATTACTACAGCATTTGAAGACCCCAGAGATTAGGACCTTACTGTGCAAGACATTGCACAAATAGAGACTAAACTCTTCAGCACAGGGATTGTATTTTATTCCATGACCGTACAGGGTAAAGTTTTCAACAGTTTCTATGTGCTGATTAAGGCTTTTTGAAAAAAAATTACCCACACTGCAACATAATGGAGCCCTGGTTCCTTGACTGGGGTTGACAGACTGATCCTTGATATGTGGGAGGCCTGGAGGTGCTTGCAGGAGAACCAACAAGCAACCATTAAGGCTATCCTCATTAGCAGAGGGAAAGCAGGGGTCAGTAGTTTAAAAGTTAATAAATCTGATAGAAAAACCAGGTCTTTAAAGCCAGAAACAAAGAATGAGTGTTTGGTGTGACACTCAGACATAGGGAGTGCCAGTGATCATATGGAGCCCATGGCAGTACACAAAGGAGTTTGATTTTTGCTAGGAAGACTATCCCAGGAGCAATGTTTTGAATTGACTTGAGGGAAGTAATACGGCTGACGTCAAGATCAGAGGAAAAACAGAATGCAGTAGTCATAGATATGAAATTCAGACTTTAAGGTCAGAAGGGACCAATATGATCATCTAGTCTGACCTCCTGCACAATGCAGGCCACATAACTCCATCCACCCATTCCTGCAATAAGCCTCTAACCTATGATTGAGTTATTAAAGTCCTCAAATCATGATTTAAAGACTTTAAGGTACAGAGAATCCACCAGCAAGTGAGCCATACCTCATGCTTCAGAGAAAGGTGAAAAACGCCCAGAGCCCTAGCCCATCTGCCCCAGAGGAAAGTTCTTTCCTGACCCCAAATATGGCGATCAGTTAAACCCTGAGCATGTGGGCAAGTCTCACCAGTCAGTCACCCAAGAAAGAATTCTCTGTAATAACTCAGAGCCCACCCCATCTACCTTCCCTTCTCAGGCCACTGGCATATCCACCACCAGTAGTCAAAGATCAGTCAATTGCCAAAATAGGCCGTCCCATCATACCATCCTTCCCCCTCCCGCCCCGCCCCCCCATAAATTTATCAAGCTCAGTTTTTAATGCAGTTATGTTTTTTGCCCCCACAACTCCCCTTGGAAGGCTATTACAGAACTTTACTCCTCTGATGGTTAGAAACCTGCATCTAATTTCAAGCCTAAATTTCCTGATATAACCATTGGATCTTGTGTCCACATCGGTGCTATTCTAAAATAATTCCTCTCCCTCCCCGGTATTTATCCCTCTGATGTATTTATAGAGAGCAATCATATCTCCCCTCATCCTTTTTTTGGTTAAACAAGCCAAGTTCCTTAAGGCTCCTCTCATAAGGCAAGATGAGAGTCTAACCTACAGCCTCAGACAGAACTTTTGAAATGTATGGATGTACTTATGGTAAAATAAGATACTGGTTAAAAAACAGTCAAAAGTTAATGTTTTTAATTTTTGGTCCATTGTTTTTAAAGTATGATTCAAAAAGCTCTATTTGCCCCTTTAAATATGTAGTTTACATTCCAGACTGTCAGTTTTTTAAAATCATGTGTACCTTTGTAAGTATTTTAGTGACTGCAGATTCAGATCTATGACTCTCCATAAGCACATACAGTAATCAATTTTGAAAGGAAAAAAACTCAGAAGCCATACCTTGTGTTGTTCTATTGCATCTATCCATTGTTGTCTGTGGTCAGGATCCTGAGCTCGTAGATACCAAACACTGTCATTTACGCTAATGTCAAATCTGCATTCATCAAAATCATGCGGCTGTGGAGGGGAAAAAAAAAGGGGGGGGGGGAGCTTAGTATAAGAATCACTGCTAGAATTAAGCATATGAAAGGTTAGCTATATCTCAAACATAGAATGCTGGGAATCTAGGTTTAAGATGTTGTAGACCAAACTACAGGTATTTGCTTTTTTAACTATAGAATTAATTAAATTTCTATTACGATATTAGCTCAATTTTTGATGCCTAAGTAATTTAAATTTATCTAACATTCAACATTTTTTAAAATTAAGAATGAATAAGTCACACCTTCACCAACCCAGAAAACAGCCAGCAGACGTTTACTACTTAAGAGACATACTGTGTATAGTGAGGGTTGATAAAAAAGCATAGCAACTGCCTCAAAATTCATTTAAAAACACTGAAAGATTCTTAGAATTCAATCCAAGCACAGACCCAAACACTCCTTCCCCCATCCAAATAAAAAACAAACAAACCGTATACCAAATTAACCAAGCAAAAAACTAATAAATGCCCCAACCCAAGTTTTAATTTCAGAAAAAGGAGGGGAGACACTCCAAGAAGTTTACTACTGCTAATTTTACATGGAGAGAGCTCAGACACTGTAGTAATGGGAAGCAGTATAAAACCATAAGCTAGATCAACTAAACATTCTGTATTCATGTAGAATGATACAAATGCAATGCTAGATGACAGACAAAAGAATGGTCTAACAGATCACAAACATAAAACCCTTTAAAATTCCCAGCCAGTATCATTTAATGATAATAGCTAACAAAAAATTTAAAAGAATACACAATAATGGGACATTATAGTATACAGATGCTCTGAACACCAGTGACAGTATATTGACAAAAAGTTAATGAAAAACATATCTTAAAACGTTGCATACAAACATTACAAAAACCATAATCATCCTGAGTCACCATGCTTCTTAACAATATATCTTTAAGGGTAACAGGAATTATTTCTTAGTTCAAGGACTGAATCACAATCTCAAATATGGAACCCAAATACAGAGCTACAGTCTTTGAAATTACATACATTCAACTTTCACATAAGAAGTGGAAACTGGCCACGGTCACTGGGTGACTATCTCGTTTACAAGTACACACAGACGCTGCATGTGGTTTGCCTACACAATTTCAGAGGCTGAACTGAAACTGTGGCCTATCATGTATGTTTTCAAATATCTAACATAACTATGCATCCATGAAGCACGACAGCAAATTCTTTGGAATATGCACCATGAACCATTTTAGAATCACACGAAAATCTCAGTGTTACATCATACCTCCTATTTAACAGAGACTTCATGGTTAAGGTTGACATCTCAGTTCTGAATAGTTTATTTTAACTTCCCTTCTCCCAAATTTAACTTAATAAGTAGATGTTAGTAATAAAAGTATAAGAGATCATTTTAAGTAAAAGCACTGGGTTTTTTTAGCCACAGCATTTCAGAATTCAGGACTACTTTAGAAGTCACAGTCCTAAAAAAATATTTAAAAAATATCTTAAGTGCCTCATTTTTAGTCCATTGCTACCTTCCAAACAGAATAAAAGAAGTCACCAATTCACAGGCAGACATCTGTAATCACTTATGAGGATAGCTCTGACTGAAACGGATTTTAAAATAAAACATTAACAGTATATGTTCACTGTTGGTTCAGCAGGGAATTACTGATTAGATACTTGTCTGCATTTGTCTGACAGCACCATGTATAGATATAATTCTGTAGGGAGGCAGCAGCAGAAGACACAAAATGGACTGAATAAAGAGAAGGGGTGAAGATAGACTGTGGAGCTGGACGGTGGCCAGACACAGGGAAAGAGACTTAGTTGGTAAATGACATCTCTCTCCTCAAATACTAGGCTGCCTCAAAAGAAACTGCCAATATTGTTTCCCTTGCTAGCCAACTCAGATTCTTGCCTCACTCTGAAGACCAGTATGGGATCAAGTAAATACAGACTATCCTAAGGCATATGCATATAGGAACTGTATTAAGATCACACAGGCAACCTTAATTCTGGTATTTCCTAACTTGGGTGCTTTGCTTTACAAAGTTTAACATTCTTTCAACAGGTTTTATAGGCAATATTTATATATTAAACCCCAGCATTTGGTCTAATGAACTAGGCATAGAGCTGGGAAGCAGGAACTCCAGATTTCTAATCCCAGGCTGTGCCAGTGATTAACTGTATGGCTTTTGGCAAATCGCAGCTTTCATGTTCCCTATTCAAAATCGGGAAGATAGCTTATCTCACAGGGGTGTTGTGAAAATTTATATTCATATAAACACCCTGAAAATATGAAAGTAAGTGTCAATATAATATTTATATAAATGCACAGAGCTATGACATTCCATTAACACAAAGACAGGCTACCCACAACCCTCCAGAATGGCACTATATTCAAGGCTGATAATCCATTCTTTTTCAGATGCCTCAGCATGTGCTCCAGGAGACCGTCCCTGTTCAGATGCAGAAATAGGAGGAAGAGATAAACAACAGTCTCCGCCTCATCCAGTGGTAAGAGACTGAAACAGGAGGGTGAACTCTGACCACACTAGCAAAGGAGGGGCAACTGCTGGGAAGCATGGCTTACCCCTGGGGGTGGCAACCTTTTGGGTGGGAGGGGTGCCACGCCACCCCCTGCCCCTCTCACGTGTGCCGCATAGGCCGAACACCCTAGCCAGGGTGTTAGTGGCAATGACAGCAGGGGGGGCTGCAGGCCCGTTTCCTGCTCCAGTGACACACTGTCCCAACCCCTTCACCTCTCATCCCCTCCTCCATCCCCACGCCGGGCACATCAAGGGAGCTGAGGGGACCCCAGGCGCACAGGGGCCAGGCAGCCTTCCTCTTCTGCTTGTGCTCGCTCTGGTCAGGGCACCACTGGGCCCACGTGGGTGAGGCTTGGGGCCGGAAGGGAGGAGTGGCCTCCAGCAGGAACTGCTGGACCTCAGCCCACTTGGGAGAGGGGTGGGTCTGGAAAGGAGAGAGAGAGAGTGGCCACCATGTGACTCTGCTTGGGGTCAGGAGCAGCATCGTGTCCTGTCAAAGTCTAGGGTGGGTAAGGTTTCCCTTTTGGGATCCCTGAGGAGGCGAAGTTAAGTTTGCATGGCTGTATTGTGTAGAAATGTCATCATAACTACACTATTTCCTTTTTTATCTACCAATGCTAACATTCTTGGAAGGGATATATGAAAAGGACCATAATGTCACACCCTCTCATGTTACAACAGACTGTTAAGAAATATACTTTCACATTTTGGAGGGCTTGCTGAGCCTGCAGCCTTACTTCTGCATTAATGAAGCTTCTGAATGTAAATTTTTCTTTCTTTTAAAAAAGAAAAGTGGAGAGCAGTTAAAGGAAATAAGTGAGACAACGGCCAGGGGAGCAGGCTTCATAGGTACTCATCACACCTCCCCAGCTATCAGCTCCACGCCTCATCCTCCAAGTCCCTTCTTACCCTTGCTAGGTTTTGAAAGACCAGAAGAAAAGGGGATCTTTTAGTCAAGGAGTGGGGAGTGAATAGGAGTAGCTATCCAACATCCAGACCTAGAGCAGAAGAGGAGGAATTCTGCAGCTCCCCATTTCATCAGTAGCCACATGTAGACCTCCAGAGAGCATTAAGGCAGAAAGGAGGGCAGTAAGGCCTGGAGTTCGACTTAGTGGAGAAAGAGGAGACAGCTGGCATAAAATTTTCTGGCTACAGATCTTACATAGGTTTCAAAACAGTTCTAAAAAGTGTAATGTGGCAGTTTAAATACACAAGGGCTCTTTCAAGAGCCACCCTCTCTAAAGAGAGAACCCAATCACCACTGGCAACCAAAAAATATTTTCTATGAAGCACAATGTAAACATTATTTATCCAGGATATTACCATACAAATTTAACCATAAATTCCTTTATTAAATCCAAAGGTCAAATGTACTCATAAAATTGCTCTAAGCATGCCTAAAAACCTAAATAATCATCAGTACACCCAGTACTATAGCCAAACAGTATCAAGACATTTATAAGCATTTGATCAAGATATTTATAAATATGCTACACCAAATGGTGCTTAGACTCCTACTGGTCAGCTCCAATTCAGGCAGGCATTAATTAGTAATGAACCCTTTACAAGTTTACTTTTTATACTCCATTATAAACAAGTGATGTCACTGCTAATTATAGAACTTTTGCTAAAGCCAGATAAAGCAGTTTCTTATATAGGCAATTATTTATTGCACCTGATATGCAGTTAACCACATTTTATTTCTGTTACTTCAGCCCTTAAATAAGACAGTACTGGTATTTTAAAGGGTCACCACAAATTTAACACAACTCCTCTCACAATTTCCTATTTTGGTCACATGCTTTGGGCTGATTGCTCATGCTAATATACCAACTCAGTTTAAAATCACAGTTCACCTAAATCTAATGTGGGTCTGTATTCTTACATAAAAATACCGGCTCCCCAGACCTGCAACATCCTCAACATCTTCCTTAGATACCAGAGGCCCCTTATCTGAATCCAAGAGCCACCTACAGAAAGCATCCCTGGAACAAAAGGCAATTGTGAGAATATTTGATCCTTCTGTGACAGACTTCAATAATGACCTGCACAAAACTTAGGGAATTAACTTAAACATTACTGAATTAAGTTTAATACCTTTGGGATCCACTGTATTAAAACTTATACACAACTGCATTTTTATTGTGTAATTATGTCACTTCTCTAGGAGAGAAACAAAATCTCCAGAAAGTATTACAAACTTCAAAGAGCTTTTTGGGCAACATAGTTCAAACAGATTTCCCTAAGTACTTGGAGGGAGGGAAATGCAAATTCTCCTCTGTTGTAATAAACGGGCATAGAAGAGGGCTTGACAAACCCTGGGCCCCAGGTTGCCATGTGTTTGTATCATGGTGCCCAGCTCCACCATGGAACTACAGCAGCAGAACACCCCCTGGCGCCTAAAAATAGCACCGCTGGCACTTGTAGCAATGCTCAGGAGATTTGGCAGCATTTCAGCAGCAAGGAGCTGTGTGCCGCTGCAAAAAAATGACAGGCATTTTTTTGGCAGTGGCGGCATCCCAGCTAGGTGCCTTACTTTGAAGCGGGGTACCTAGCTGGGAGGAAAATTTGTCGAGTCCTGGCCTACAAATGTACCTGAATAATAAGTATAACTGTAAAAAATATGCAAGAGTATACAATAACCTAGAGTGACTCTTAATGGGAAAGGTTACAAAACAGATCAGAAACTGAATTAATCCAAACAAAAAGACAAACTTGTGCTCAGTCTGCCCACATACCCACTTTTATCTTGTCTTATGAAACTGTACCTTAATTTAAAAGGCTCTGGCAAAAAGCAGATTAAATTATGCTCTCAGAAGATGCAGAATGGTTGTTGAATATGCTATTGGCAGACAAATCCCATTGGAGTTATCTACAGACCCATATGGATATCAATGTCATCAATGCTGTCCACATTATTGTGGCTTGCTGTGGCTCTTCAGTCTTTGAGTCATCTCCCCCTGAATAGGCCTATAACAGCATATGTCACTATATCAGTACGCTCAGCCAGAAAGCACACTCGTTACAAATGGAGCTGTACGCACCTAGGCAACAGAAGTCAGGGATGCTTTGGGCTCCCACTTTATGGGCTTACATGGTCCAGTGGAAGAGGGGAAATAGTACCATTATGAGTGTGCTTGGGAGGAGGGCTCTGATTGTGGCGACCCAGTTTCAGTACCATGCAGTAGACTTATGAACAACATTAGCACTTCTGAAATTGGGGGGGAGGGATAGTCGAAGTATGGATTGATGTAAGGAAGTGACTGAAATATGTATTTCCAGCAGACAACTATATTGAAGGATAGCCTTTGCATACAAATTCCTAATTGTCCCTGATCATGCATTTACCTTTATTATTTTGGATACACACTGTAGGGGATGTGAAGCAGTGATAAAAATAAACTTTCTTGATGAAATAAAAAAAATCCTTATATATAAACATGTATTAGAAAAGTACAACATTTATCCATTCCCAGACAGGCCAGCTGCCATCATCATATCAAAACACCAGTAACAGAATCTGATGGGGGGGGGGGGGGGGAACCCTATTCTATTCCTTCTCTCCCCATTTACCACACATTTGGTAGTGTGGGAGGGGGCTGGAGACATCCATGGGGGCAGGAGTCAATATGCAAGGCTGAATAGGGAAATGCTGCCCTGCCCAGCCACTCAACATAGGGCTTGACTGCATGTGCCACCAACCATGGAGTCTTCCCAACTAATTCTGGACTGCAGCACAGGGTAACGTGGAAGGATCTCAGACCATAGTGTAGGTTATACAGCAGGAGCCACATTAGCCATCATTAGTGACATGAGCCATTGTCAGTTTTCTGCTGATCTGTGTCCTCCTCCGCTAGTTGCCATTCCTGTTCCAGGAACTGCAAGGCAAGTGCCTGCTCCCATGCTGAAGCCCTGTCCTCAAGCTATGCACTTAGCCTGAATCTTTCCTCTAGCTTCAAGTCCCTCTGTTTTTGGTACTGGACTAGCTTGTTGGCCCTGTCCAGAAACTCAACTATAATTTCCTCATGGAAATGCAACCTCTTGGAACGGCTCATGAAAGTACCCTGGCCCGGCTTCTGCTGCAGTGTAGCAAACTGTGGAGGTACCGCAGCCAGTAGAGGTCGAGGGGCCTGAAACAGAAGACAACTCAGAAGGTAACTGTCTGAAAGAGCTCACTGGAGGAGCACAGAAATTTTTTGTGTGGAATTCCAGGGACATAAGATGACACTCCTCCAAACTGTACCTCAACATATTGGGAGGGATGCTTCAGATCACAGAAGGTCACTGAATGCAGGTAGGTTAATTGCAGCCCAAGACATGCAGACACAACAGTAAGTTAAAAATGCAAAGCTGCTTGTTTGATTTTAGAAAAATGGAAAATTATTTGGGTCTGGGGAAAGGGAAAGAGGGTGTGCTATTGGTGGCTGTGCCACAAAATCTTTTCCCATAATTTTAGGCCTTCTATATTTTTTAGGACTTGAACAGTTCTTGTGGCATCCAATTAGCAAAAGGAAATGTTCTTCCAAGGTGCTGGAAGGAAATCTGAAATGTATGCAACCAAGGTATTCAAACGTACAGTGACTGAACAGCGCATGTGTGTGTGGAATGGTCTGGTCAGATACCAAGGTAGCCCTGGAAAATATATCCTTCTTCAAAATGTGACTGTCTGGAGTTCCTGCTTTAGGAAAGTTTGCAGCTATCAGCACCTGGGAATGGGTTAGAATTCATGAATAAAGCAACTGTCTGCTATACTAGCTTCCACATGGCTTGCCCTGTTATGGCTGTATGCAAACACAGAACTCCACAGCTTTTCTGCTCCTCTTTACCCCCGTTACATTTAGGATAAAATTTAAACCCCAGCATATTTGGGACAAGATTTGTAAATCAAACATTTCCCCACACACACCCCCACCCCACCTGGTTGACTGTTTCCAGACAGCCAGCTCAATCTACCATTGAGTGGTTAACAGAGCACCGCACCTACACGCATAGCTATGCAAGTTGTTGGGCTTTTTTTAAGAAACAGGAATGGTCCTACCCAAAAAAAATCTGCCTTTCCAATAAAAATACACTGAAACGGTTTTCACTATTTGTATGTTCTGGTTGTAATTTTGAACTCCATATGGCAATGGGAGGGAAGGGGGTGCTGGCATAAATCATTGCTTTTTTTTTTTTTTTTAAATAAAGGTGCCGGTACTTAGCCAGGGGCCTTGGATGGCAAGAGCCAGGGCCGCATCACTGTGGGGAAAAAACGGAACCGGTACACATTACCCCTGAGCACCATCACAAAAAAAGCCCTGCATACAATCCACCATTAATGGATATATGCTGTTAGCTGACAATTCTCATAACTTTTGCATTGGTTCACAGAGCAGAAATCCCTCCCATTAGTTTATTAATAAACATTAAATGAAGTCAGAAACTTACCAAGCTAAGGGGAGGCTTCTGTCCATCTCTTGTCTACTGCACACCATGGAGGGTTCCTCAAGGGGATATCAAACAGCTCATCCAAGTACAGACCCAAAATGAGCTGCTGATGTTCCTGCTCTGGAACTGCTTTCAGCAACGGAGTAACTTCATTCCCCTCACTTGCTGCTAGGTCCCATCAGCCCCCCTGTTGGATTCTGGGGCCAGCACGGCACTATCACAGCTGACCAGGCCATCAGACACCATCACTGGCTCTGCCCTGTGCACATTGCCAAGCACCTAGCCCTACTCCTTATAAAATGGACATAATGTTAGCAATCTGCCTGAAATGTGCTTCTAGTTCCTGGTTTTTCAGTACTCACTCTTGAGACCCTTAAATCTGCTCCCTGCATCGGTCAGCAGCTTGGCTACCAGCTTCTTTGCTATTTGCTCATATGAGTGCTCATTCTGGTACTCTTACTAAAGTCCACTATTTTGCTGGACTTCCATCAGGGATTTACCCAAAGTCTGGCTCTGTTCCCATGACCATGAAGCAGCATTCTTTGCAAAAGGCTTCTTCAGTTCAATCTCCACTGCAAACACAAAAGGCTCTCTGATGGTATCTTTGCAGCTTAGTAGTCAGAAGATAAAAAGTTATTGCTGATTCACCAAGCTGCCGCTATATGCCAAGGAGGGTTGTTTCCATTTTCACTGAAGCCGACTGGAGATTGTTGGGAGAGAGAGAACAAAGGAAGTTGGCCCATGGGACTGTGGCATACTTTTGGTAGACTCCCAGGACCTGAGTGGAGGGGGAAGGAAGTGGGGACTGCTGTTTACACTGCAACGCAACAGTGCTTGAACCCTCAGTCATACTTGACCTGGGCTCAGACGTCCCATAACCATAGGGTCCTGGGACTGAAGGTCTGAGCCTGCATTGGAGACCTGTGTGTAGACAGAAGGGGATGTCTGGATTCAAGCCTGAGTCTGAACTCAGGCATACGTTGCAGTGTAAGCATACCCAAGGAGACTTGGGGAGTGAGTAAACTGATTTCTCAGAGACAAAGGACAAGTTGACACCTCTAGCCAAGTGTTCAAGTTGATCGGCAATCACCTGTCTGTTTCAGGGCATTCTTTATAATAAGTGTGAAGTTGCCAGTGAGACTCGGTACATCCAATTAGCAGATCACTAATGTTTAAAGATAGTTTAATACAAGACTAATAACTAACTACAACATATAATAATTCTTTGGGTCTAGTAAGTATATGTACACTCAGCAGGCTGTATACAGGAGTGACTTGCTTCAGGAACCATGGCAGGGGATCAGACCAATGGCATTTCCTGTGCAACCAGGAGGCAATGAAGTATGTCTCCTTGCCTGGGTGATACCTTTGTGTACAGTACATATTGTCTTTTTATTCACTTATTTTTGGTGACATTCTTAAGTCCTTTACTTTTAAAAAAAAAAAAATTTATTGTTCATACTAACTATATATTTATACCCTGATAATTGGAGCAAAACAACATTTAGTAGTGGGAGAGGTGGGAAGGAATACGTCAATGTAAGATGTACAAATTTTTGTCGGTTTGTTAGTTTATACTTGCATGTAAATAATCTCTTTGCTGTGCTGTGCTGTACAAACCCCATATTTATTCACAGGACCTGAGATATCACAAGGTTACTTAGCACTCTGTTGATCTCTGCCAATTGTAGAAAGCAGTCAGCTGCTGAGCCACAAACAGTGGTCAAGCAACTCACCAGTGATCAGGCAATTCGGTCAAGCAACTCAAACCAGGCTAGGCCTCCAATACCGTCCATAGGCTTTCTCTGGTAGTGAAACGGGAACAGATCAATCGCATTTTAGCAAACAACCTGCACACTCTTACACCACAAGACTCCATGTGTCCCTCCTCACGGCAGGAAGGAACTTTATCAGGGGTAACCCTCAGGAAGACACAATTCAAAGAGTGACAGAAGTATAAAATTGAAGGGTAAAACACACCCTAATATCTCCTTTTCTTTCACCTGAAACAAGAGGGGAACCAGCCCTTTGAAATTGGAGGAGAGAAGATCCTGACCTGAGAATCTGATCAGCCATGTTGCCGGGAATCTGTGCTAAGAATTTTACCTTGAATTAAGCCTAACTTGTTAAATACTGCCTAATAGAGAAAAACTTATCTTTATTTCTTTTGTAACTATTTCTAACTTTAATACCTTATACTTGTACTCACTTAAAACTTCTCTTTGTAGTTAAATAAACCTTTTTAAAAAAAATAAAAACTAATCTAGTGCCATATTTAAATTGTACTGCCTGGTAACTCCAGTTAAAATAAACTGTTGAATGCTAACCCTTTATAGGGGTAATGGACCCAATATCTGAACTGTCCAAGGATAAGGCTTCCCTGTGCAGAACACATGATTTTGGGGGAAATTCGGGATTGGGGGTATGTTGAGGTCACCTGCAAGCAGTAACCAAGACTGGAACAAGGCAAAGCATGAGTGGAGTGTTGCTGACAGGCTGCTGGGGTCACAGTTTCTGGACTAGGGCTGCAGCTATACAGAGATGACACTTTGGATTTAACTTCCATGCTCTCAGGCTATTTGGAAGCAGTCCTGACTGGGAGCTATATCAGTAATGCATTGTGAGTCACCCAAGGTTGCAGGACAGGTGGTGACACAAATCTTTGACTGATCTGGACTTTACTCCGTAATGTGACAGTGCCGTGCCTGTGTTCTTCCACCAGTGAGGCTGCAAGCGAGTTAACATCAGAGAATAAAGCTCATTTTCTATCTTTGCTATTCTTCTCTCCCCCTTTGCATGTTTGTCTTTTTCTGTCTTCTTAGACAACTGGATTAAGCTTTTATGCCAACAACAGTTCCAGCCCATTTTCAACTACTAATTTTCCCCCCCAAAATGGCAATTACCATCTTTAATACCACCTAAAAGACTATCGGACAAGGGTTTTCCCCCTTTAAAACCTCTCTTCAGTTATTAAAAATGTTAAAATAAAAGCTTTACTTAACATTCCAAACACTTTGTTTCTTTTTCTCCTCTACTTCTCCAAATCAAAGATCCCAAACTGCAGAAAGGATGGAGTAAAGTCTTCATGAAGATACTAGCTCTGAGCTGAGGCTATTATGAACTTATGTGCACAGAAGAGACTCCTTTGTGAGATTTGGAGGCCCTGGCAGGGACAGTGCTTATCTTACAGCTGGGCTGATCACTGGCAAGCTCAATGGCATACACGAGTGCTTTTATTGTTTTTAATATATTTTCTTCTGTAGCACTTTTTATCTTAATGAAACAGGCTTGCATAAGAACTGTGTATGGTAACCTAACTGCTAGCAATTGATTAGTACTGAAGAGACGGCATGAGAAGCCTGCTTAGGTAGCCTGTCTTTTGCTGGGAATAACAGTGAGAGCAGGGAACTGTTCATCTTGGAGATACCACATCAGAAGGGTGTGAAGTACGTGTCTCCACCCAAGAGACTGCCTGGGGAATTGGAAGCCTGAGAGTGGGTGTCCTTGTTGAACCACTGAGGAGATTCTGGTGCCGAACTGTGAACTGAACTGTGACTGTTTCCAAAGCTTAGAATGTTCCTCAGCACCAAGTCAGTTATTCGCTCCTGAATTCTAACCAAATCAAAACAGGAACTCACATGAGGAACCAGACACAGATTAAGTCACTTGGCTAAAATCGCGAAATTGCTAAACTAGGAGTTGGACTGTGCAGTGCTGTACCACCCACCATCCTTTCTGCTAAATCTCACAAGGCATGAAGTATTCTTTACTAAGATTTCAGAAGGTTGCCCTATACAAAAAATGCCAAGGAGAGTTTTCCCTTCATCACCTAGGAAGCTTGTAGTGAGAACTTGTGAAGTGCACAGAGATACTGACAGCACTTCATGAAGAGGATACCTGAACGAATGGATTTTGGGCTTCCAGACCAATGTGCTTCCCTCTTCACACAATTTTCTTGTAGGCCCCTCCAAGTGCTGAACTTGCATTCCAATTTAACAGTGCATGTGAATTTTAGAAAGGTTTGAAGACTAGAGTTTGAACAGAATTCCTGCTGCAGTTTTAATTCACTAGTTACAATAGGTGTACTATATATGTTGAATTGCCTGTAGTTCTTACTTTGCAGTAGTTAAACTAAGGTACTGAGTGGGAGAATTAAAAGCCTTCAGGGAAATTAATTCATGTAGATAAAAGTGTTGCCAGGACCACTGTACTGTCCCTCTCCCACTCTAAACACAAGTGACAACAAAAGACTATGAGACTAGTTCATAGTGAACCATCAATGAGGCAGGCAGTCATTATCTACAGGATTTTCTAAATCCAACAGATAACAGCTATTGACAAAATACCAATGCATTATTCAGCTACGAAGGCACAATTACAGCTTGACATTGTTACACTATAGCACAATAAAAAGTATAATATGTCCTATTAAGGTCAGAAAAGTATCATTGAATTACATGGGCACTATATGACCCATAATAGGAAACAAAGCACTTTTTTCAGTGCAACAGTTCCATCTTGCACTGTTCTCTATATAGGCTAGTCTTAAAGAGTAAAAGTTAGTGCACTATTATACTCTAAAAACTTTAACTGATCTAAAATAGTCACAAGGACTAGAGTTAGGAAATGTATCAATTCAAATTCCCCAGGACACTATGGGAGGACGAGGTGGAAATTTTGTGTTATGGATTTTTATTGTAACAAACTCTATAAAGCTACTTAACTGCTGAATGTTAACTCTTTTGATCTTTCTAAATCAAATGTATATAGCCCCATAGAATAGTTAAACAAAAAGTCCCCAAGCTAGAATGCAGCAACTTCTAATAAAATATTAAATTTTTATACTTTTAGCACTGTCACAATCCTGGTATTAACATATTCTTATTCAGACACAGCATGAATAAATATCCAAGTTTTTAATCTCTCTCCCAACTCTCACTCTATTAACTCATTTACCAAAGGGTTAAGCTAGCTTATAATGTGAGATCTATGGTCTAGGGTATTGTCCAACAAGAATATTTGCCTTACTTTAAGAAGTAAATGTTAAACACTACACACTATCACAGCTATTAAAACTGATATCAGGAAAGAATATGATGAAAGAGCAAACTTATAAATGTTGATTTCTTATCAAATTTGTGCTCCCCTCCCTTAAAAGATTTGACAAAGCCATTACAGTAAAAAAAAAAAAAAAAAACTTGTTTGGGTCTCTGATATAATCAAAAGGTAACCAACCATTAGTTCAACTTTCCCTCCCAATGCAGAGATGTTATAGGGAAAGTGGATATTTAAGTTAAGTTAACTACTTGGCAGACAGAAGAAGAAACAACTGCCTCACCCAGAGAGTCACAGAGCCAGGTGGACCCCCAAGTTTGAACGTTCACACCCTCTCCTCCATTTCCTTTTCAGCTCATGTTTTTCCTGCCTTCAACTATAAGCCTTCCTCAAGAACATCATATTTTTTCCATCTTATACATGCTGTTGGTGTTGAACTACATGATCACAGATCTTACAATAAAAAGGAAAGTTGAAAATGTGAACATTTAGATGAAAACCAAAGACAGACACATGATCTGGCCACGTAAACCTTAATCCAGTTCAAAAGTTACATTCTGAATCAGTACCATATGCAAGTGTATGGAAGCAGATTGTATGGCTAGCATGCTTATCTGCCTGTTGAAAATTAGAGGCATTTTAGAAAGGCTTATATCCAAGACATGCAAAGAAAAGCAAAGGGGTAGTATGTTCCTAAGGTACACACGTTTCCGTAGGTGATACAAGGGTTTATTGCAGCATTTTAAATGCTAAAGTGCTGTAAGAGAGATCAGATATGATTTTAAAGTCGTATCTGCTCACTTTTCTGATGAGAAATTTTTTTTTTTTTAAAAATTGTCATCAAGGTAGAGCCAGCACAGTTATGGGAATAGCAGCTAATTCTACTCCGGCTCACACAACAGAACTGTTAAAGTTCCAAAAGCATATCTTTATCGGTGATGTGAAATCAAAAAAGCCAGTTAAACTTTCAGATCCTAGATTGAGTTTTCAATAATGACATACATTACTTGTGAACTGAGTTTGATTCTGAAGTCACTGAGAGAAATGTGGAACACGACGATGTCAACTTTGTCATCTTCCAGAGTGTAACTGCAGTTTATATAAAAAATGGGGGCAAGAGGACATTTAGAAATAAAATAAAAGGCACAATGGAGCTGTCCTAATGTTAAAACATCATCTTCAATTCCTAAAGTTCATAGCTGCCTTAATTAACTTGATTAAGCTGCAGCTCTAAAAAGAGCAAGACTCATAAAAACTAAAAGTAGGACCCCCACAATAAGACATGACTATATTGTCTTTGTGCTTAGAACTTTGATATTGCCCTTAAAAGATAACCTGAAAAGAAAAAAACTGGAACTGGGCCCTTTTAGGGCACATTCGGTCATATATGCGGTATATATACCCCACTGAATGCTTGGAAGAGTTCCACGACTCCCATCTTCTGCAAAAAAGCTTGTTTTAGAAGTTAATGTGGAAACTGGGCTTCAGTTTTTGCTTGAGGTGTCCTTGGAGGCCCCGAATACACATACAAGAGCTCTCTCCATGTGCTTGAATTAACAGGGTATTAAAGTTTCAGACAAAGACTAAAAATAATTTCCATTCTTAATAACTTAATGTGGGATGTCTAGACAGGTGGGGCAAAAAAGTAAAGCTTAAAATGAATCAAGATTCTTCATGGCAGCCGTTACTAATTATGACTAACCAACCCTAAACAATGTCTTCTTTCTAAAGGCAGAGTCAAACAAACAAACCAAGGTCCTAAACAAGGGATATACAAGAAGGAGGTGGAGGTGACCCCATGCTTGAGTCTGCCTACCTAACAGCACTAGGGTTTGCTCCATTTCAGGACTCCTAGTCCAGTAAAGTATTTTACATCTCCTAACCTAAGACCAATAAGGAGTCCAGTGGCACTTACAAAGACTAACAAATTTATTAGAGCATAAGCTTTCATGAGTTCTAACTCACTTCCTCAGATGCATGAAGTGAAACCTGCAATATGCTAGGTATATATACACATGAAGGTGAGATTAACAAGATCAATTTAATTCAAACAACGTAGATGTGGTCCATTAACAATTTTTGAGGTGAGAATGTTTAAAAAGAGGGAAAATTATCTTTTGTGGTGAGCCAGCTATTTCCAGTCTCTATTCAAACCCAGACTGACAGTGTCAAGCTTGAATATGAATTCCAGCTCTGCAGTTTCACAGAAATCTAGTTTTGAAGTTTTTTTGCCTAAGTATGGTAACTTTCATGTCTGCATGTTTCCCTCTTCCAACTGAGGAATAAAAAGCAGGTAAGGATGAGATTACTAATTCTAAAATCCTGAAGGGCCTGGGACAAGGTTTGCAAAGGTATTTAGGCACCTAAAAATGTAGCTAGGAGCTTACAGGGATGTTCAGATGCACCGAAGAAGGTTATGCACCTCTCTCCCCTTGCTTTTAACGGCATGTCAAAAGATAATTTTAAGGAGGATGAGGCAGCAGATAGTTTCTGCATAACATCTAAAATACAGCCTTTTATATCCATCTATCTAGCTAAAATTCTTCAGACAGGGTCATTTCATCTCACATCTTGATTACTGCAACATCCTTTTTTCTGGCCTTGATGAATCTTGCCCTCTCTTGTCCATTCAGAATGCTGCTGGAAAGATAATTTTCCTACTCTGTTGCTTGTTACTTTGTTATCCGTCTCTTTTTCATCACTCCACTGAGTGGCTTTATTTATTTCATCCAACATAAGTTATCTATTTTCATGGCCTTTCACAACCTATCCCCTCCTTCTGCTGTCAGTCTTTTTTGCCTTATTAAAGTATCATTATGAGCCCAGCAGGAGAATTGAGGAGTCTAAGAGATAGCTATTCTCATTCTTTGATGCTAACACAACTAGGGAACACCATCAGGGCTGCTTGTGGAGGTTATTTGTTACTATATACAAGGAGAGTAACATTAAAAACTACATGTAGAACTCTGGGTGTGACAGCCACCCTCATGTCAGGTACAGGGGGTCAAACCTGGAACCTCCAGAATCAGAAACTTGAGCTGCTACAGGATAAGTTAAAGCTCTCTAGCTGTGGGCTGTACCAACTCATCTTCTGCGGAACTGCACAGAGAACCTGTATAATACACTCATTAGGGACTTATCTGTACAAACTCTTTTGCAGTGCATAGGTGATGAGAATGTGCACACACACTTATTTGCAGGGGCTTTGGTTATAAAGCCAGAAAGATCCAAAACAGGTGAGAAACCCTTGTATTAAAAATGCTCCCTTTTTAAAATTAGACATCTGTCAAAGTTACCAAATGTCTTTAAAGCATTTTGATTGACTGATGTACATACATTTGTTTTAAAAAAGTATTTTTTAATTTTTATGTGGGCTTTCAACTCACTAAGTCTAGTTACTTATGAAACCGACATTTTTAAAAACATATAACCAGCTGTAGTAGTTTACATTGAGATGGCTATTGCGCAAGTATGCTCTCCTATATGGCAAAAGTATTCTATATGCTTTTTGAACATGCCTCTAAAGATAGTTGATTTAAGAGGGCTGCATTTTAACAATGAGGCTGCAGCTATTTAAATTGCGTATTTTACTAGACAAGATTTTCTTGTAATAGGGTCCCAGCCACCAGAGTACAAAATCTTGTTCTGCTGATGCTAGGGAAAGTGATTTCTGCCATGTTAGTGTAACCCCATCTGCCAGCATCAGGATCAAATCTGGGGCCTCTGGAGTCCAATCCATGAGTCTCTACTGCATGAGTTGAAGACATGAGTTTCAGCTAAGAATTTCTAGCTGGTCTAGGTGCCACTAGAAGGGGACAGAATGCCACACCAAGCAGCCATGGGTTTCATACTTCCCCTAGCTGAGAAAGCTCAAGTTTCAGAGACCTCCCAGGTAAGCCTTCACATGTAACATTGAGAAATGCTGTTTGGTGGTGGGACCACTATAGCTTAATGCATAAGCTTAATGCATAATGCATAGCTTAATGCATAAGCCTCTACTGCATGAGCTGAAAAACCCCTTTCACAGCCAAGGCTGTAGCAGACTATTCCATCTCTAAGCTGGTCTTGCTACCCCTAGAGGGGGACAGAGTAACACATAAAGCAGGCAGCAGTTACACTGGTACCCATCTCCTGCTGGGTGATCTGCAGTTTTTCATCTTCTGACTGAGGATGGGATGTGTTCCTTATAGTATATATTGATTTTTTTATTTCATTTTGGGTCACCTCTTATGTTTCTTTTTCTCATGTATGCCTTACCTTCTTTCTTGACAAGAATCATTGCTATATATAACACTAACCCTGGGAAAGCAGACAGAATTGAGAGCACGTGTGCCATAAGTCTCCCTTATGCATAGAAAAAAAAATCCTTATCCCTCATGCTTCCATCATTCAGGTGCTGAAGACAGACTGAAGAAACAGCCATGTGTGTGCCACAGAAATGTAGCTGTTACACAATGTCCTGTTAATAACCCTCAGGGTACTTCCTTCTTTAGGCCCACATATTATTACAATTTAATGTAATATCTACTGTTACCTTTAAAAAAGCTGAATTTCTAATAAAAATTCAGTACTCATGCATTCAAAGCTTTCAAGTATCTTTTGAAAACAAATTATGTTGCTAGCTATCCTAAATTCAGCTCTTGGAAATGGGTAACTAAACATGAAGACATTACCGTATTTCGTTATTCATTTTCAATTTCATTCAAAAAGCAAGAAACATGGCAGACTCCAACCACTTCACCTGCAGAACGGAAAACCCCCAGTATGTTCATTCCATCCCTGAACTCAAATAAAATAATCCACAACCCCTGCAAGCTAGACATGTTGGTCTTGGTTTAAACTACTAACATCCCAATTTATTTTCTTAATTCCCACATCCCAGATTTAGTTGGAATACAAAAAAGGTTTGGTATTTAGGGTTCCTTTTTAAATGCTGTCATTCCATTTCTGTAAAAAGCGGAAAGAAAGTTTGTTTAATGGTAATTTTCCATTTTATTTGTATTTTCTATAGCAATTTAAAGAACATTGCAATACATAACAGCAACAAATCAAGCACATGTACAAATAAGCAAAATATTTTATTCTTCTGTTACATGATCTATCGATTACTTAAATATTCCCAATTAACATTGAGGACTGATTGGTTCTCATCCCAAGGTGAGGCCCAATAGTATTAGAATTCCTACCTAATTGAGAATACTGACATGCACGGTTGCCACACTAATGCTTAGGAAAAGCTTTCTGTATTTGTAAGAGTTTTATTAACACATTTAGCAAACTTACAAACACTACAATCCAGAAAGATAACTAGAGAGAGAACAAACTAAGCTGAGCATCCATATAATCACCACAGCTCTTGTGGAACAAACTGAAATCTTAATTATCTCCCCCCTCCTCATCATCATCATCATCACTTTGACATCTCACAAGGCACGCCAGCTAGGATGCAGCTTGTGTGTGTTACACTGACTCTAATTTAGTAGGGATTTCAGCCCCTTTTTCCTTATTTCTTATTAATGTTGCAATGCCCTTCTTCTACAGGCTGTTAACCTTTTTACCTCAAGTTCGTTACCATATACATCCACTGGTTACCGTGGCATTCTTATGATCAGACACCTGCTGATGTCCTTAACACATCCCAAAACTGGCACAAACTAGCATCCTGGAGCTACCTATCAGCAATTTGGTCATTACAGTATTCTATCTGAGGACCTATGGTTTACCCTGGGTTTGCTACTCATGTGAAGTTTTGGGGGCCTTTATATCTTGATTGTTTTACACACCTGGAGAACTGTAGGTTCATTATATTAGTACCTTAATTTATGCCTATGCATACACTTACACACCTATAGACTACACATTTAATATATTAACTGGCCAATTCTGTGAACAGATCCCCAGATTCTACCAATAAAGGGCTTAATTTCTTTGGTAGATAAATACATTGTTAATTTAATGGGAAAATTTTACATGCAGTCTAGATTGCAAAGATTACTTGTAAGTTTCTGCAAAAACATTAACTTACTTGGAAGGATTTTTGTATTCTTTGCTATTAAATATACCTGAACATATATATAATAAGCTCCTTGGGCAGAACTATTTGTTTTGTACAGTATGGAGTACACTATCATCACTTTAACAGTTTAAATAGCTTCTCCTTCCCAGCCCAGCCTCTCCAGCATCTTACAGATCATAATTTCTAGTATTTTGCAAACAATAATGTATTATGAAAATGAATGCAAGTTCACAGATTCAACAGGACCGGGGGGGGGGGCCCCCCCCGGGAGAAGAGAGTGGATAGCAAGCTTTGATTAAAGATAAACAGCTCTAACGGTTATGCAATGATCAGAATGTTAAGTATACATCTGAGGCTGATAGAACACGTGGGAAGAGTGTTCCATAACAAAAATCCATTAGCCTGCAGAACCCAGGAACATGAAGTAAATTTCTGAAGTACTACATAGATGGCCTGTATGTCATGTGTTCTGACAAAAGACTGCTGGTAATAAAATATTTTGGTTCTGAACACTGAGTCAAATTTAATATTCAAATCTTTTAAAAAACCAGCTAAAATGAAAATATACAGAGGAAGTAACATATGAGTGAAAGCCTAAATTTCCTGCATAGTGGTCCAGAGCAATCCTAAGTACTATGATAATATAAAGATAAAAATAAGTGGTCATAATAAACCATCATTTTGCCCCATATAATATTAAGCTACATCCCTCACTTTAGAAGAAGTTTTACCACATGGTTGTGTTGAAGCCAAAACAATGCAATATTGAGAAGCATGGGATTTTCTTGAAGGATTCAAACTGCAATCAGTCCAAAATATTTTGTTATACTACACAAGTTATCATTAATTCCATGTCTGAAAAGCAACTGTTTATTACACTAATGTGTTTGCAATGTAACAACGTTATAAAATAGAGTGATTCTGTAAGTACTCATGGATTGGGACACCTTGGCTAACATAATCAGCATCAGGATCAGTTATTTTTCACTCCTTATTTAGGAATTAGTTTAATTACTACTCCTGGAAAGGAACCCCTCTCCAGATCATCACTATCCGAGAAAGCAGATGCACTTTTTGCTTCCCAGCACATAACCCAAAAATGTAGTTAATGAATAAAGGACCATAATCTATTTAAATTTCTCAGTTCTGCCAACATCCAGCTACAAGTAAAATTAAAGCACAGTAATTCAAAGATGATGAAAACAAAAATTCTCTTTTTCAGATTTATTCTGTAGAGACAAGCTCTTTGCCAGTTTCTATCTTGCTGTGTGAAAGACTCAAACCAGAGAGAGAAACATGCTTAAAATAGGAAAGCATGACTGTTAAACAACAAAAATTTTCCAGGGGGACTTAAACTCATGTACAAAGCTCCATTTACCCCAGTGACTCCATCCCATCCATTCCCAGATCTCCCCTTGCTCCCACTTTCATTCCTTGCCTCACTCTTCTCCTCAACTTCTCATTCTCCTTTGGTTCTTTCCCCTATTAATACTAGCATGCTTTAGTTTCTCCCGTCTTCAGAACCCACCACTAACCCCCACTTGACTCTCCAACTACTGTCCCATCTTCCTTTCGTCTTGAAGGTCCCTGTCTACAGTCACTTCTTCCATTCCATCCTAGTTCCTCCCCAATCTGGAAACATCCATTTGGTTATTTAAATTATGCCTTAAACCCTAGAAGACCTAATCACATTCCACCTCAAATAAGGCTCAGTCTAGCTAGTGATTTCACAGTCAGCATATTGTCCATTTCTAAATTAGTTTAGGGACTCTTCTTAAATGAAGACAAGACTGAATAAATGCTGTATCAAACTAGAAAAGTGAATTGTTTATTTAAACGCTAAATATTTGTTCAGCAGCAGAGTAAGTGTATTCTTCCAAGTTAAGGGGTGGAAAGGAGTTACCAGTGTAAAAAGGGGGGGGGGGGCCGTGAGGGTTTTTTTAAATATATAAATCCACAGCTTTGATATCTGAACACACGGCATTGGTCTATTCAAGACTTTTCTACAAAACCCACCACTGTAGCAACTAAATGCTAAATGATGTTTGCATATAATTTAACTGGCAGTCTACTCAACCTTAGTCAAACCTAACAGTGAACTACAGTTGTAAGTGTGTGTGTGTGTGTGTGTATATATATATATTTTTTTTTTTTAAAAGAGGAATTTCTTTATTAGTAATACTGATCCTTCAGATCAGAGTATGTAAGATGGAGAAAATTAGCCCCCAAATTCGCTTAATGGGCTATCCTGAAAGTTCATCCTTTAACAGCACTTATGAAGTAGCTTAATTTCATCATGAACAATTCTGAAAAACCACTTTGAACATCCCATTGTATACATTTTTAAATGAAATGCATCAAGAGATAGCTTTAAGCAGATTAGAACTACTGATAAGGTCAAGCTTCCCTTCATGTTTTCAAAGTTAGTTCATACCCTGAAATCATATTTTATAAATAAGACTGCTTAAAAAGAAAATGAATGTTGTTTTGAGCAACAACAGCCACTAAGCATATTTTTTGTATAATGGTAGTTTTGACATTCCACATTCTTGTATTCACCAGTAAGAATGCAGAAATCATTCAAGAGTTAAATTACATTTTCAAGTATAAAACACGGAGATTCTGTGAAAGGAATTTATTTCTCACAGAAAACTCATCTGTATCTGTTCTAATTGACAAATGTAGGACATCCTTTCTTTCTCTTTAAAAAGTCAGTCTGTTTAAAGAAGGATTTCACTGTTTCTTCCTACATTTCCTTTTAGTTTTCACCATAAACAATGGCAGACAGGACCATACTGTTAATCCAAAAATAAATCAAGTCATGAAAAGGAGATAATGAATATTAGCTTGCTGAAAAACTTGAGTATTTATCAAGACTGTAGAAAAAGCAGTGTTTCATAAGCACTAACAAACTAGATATTAATGGAAAGCACACTGTCACCTATTTGTTTCTTTGTATCCTTTGCAATAACAATTTAGAAGCTCAAAAAAATAGTTTTGTCTTTTCTTACAGGATTTATTTTCCTGTGTTTCTAGTAAATGACTGCTAAAACTAATTTGGGTGTTTTAGTACTTTATTAAATGTTATTGTCATTTCTTAAGGGCTTTAGAATTTGCCTATGGCCCAGTGGATGGCCTATCACCCAATTAAAATGTCTTCCCAAATATAAACCCCCTGCCATTGCAGAGCTTCCTAGTCATTAAATCTATGGAGTTTTGAAGTTCAGCAATGGTATTCAGGAAGACCTGATATGTTATGAGAAGTGTTACATATTAATAAAGCATTACCATGACCCATATTAAGCAAAAGTTGTTTATTTTTTAATGACTGTCTCTGGAAACTGGCTCATTGGCTAGAGTTCCATCATACGAATTATGCTGATTACCCATATCCTGAATGAGTTAACTCACTGCAAGTGTCTTAAAATCTCTTTGCAATACAGAAATATGACAATGAAATGTTACAGAAATCTCAAGAATGATCCCCAGCTTATCCATTAACTTCAGTATCCTTTTCATGGTTTTCTTATGGATTTTGGTCAAAATAATCCTAGTGTAAATATAGGCAAAAACAAGAAAAATCTTTACAACTGTATGACAATTTACAAATCTTGTATGGTCTGCCAAATGGAAAATAAAAACAGTTTTGCTACAAGGGAACAGAGTCCACAGCTTTTTAAAACAGCATGGTGACAAAGTTTTAATGAAGACAATTTGCAGTTAAATTATAGATGATTTGAAATTTGGAGCAATGACACGGAAGACATTTCTTGCAAACATCAGTCACTTCTTATAATAAAGTTAGTAGTAGTATGGCCATCTGAATTTAAGATTCTTTGAAGATTTCTCAAACATGACATTTTCATAAATGTTTAGTCAAATCATATATTCAGCTCCATAATGACCAGGCTGGTAAAATGTTATAAAAAATGGACATTTTTTTATTCTTCAGGTTTTCAAAGCATTTTACAAGCTATAGCATATGAAAATAACTTCCATTTTAGTAGAATTGCAATCATAGCCATTAGAGGTAGAACTATAGCAATTCAATACAAATTCTGCTGAGTCATATGATCATTGAGAGCTTGTATTATGGAAATCTAACAGTAATTTGTCCTACTTTTGTAGGCTACAGTTGTATATAGCTAAGTTACCTGTAGAATCCATCTTGGCAGGAGTGATTATAATGGCTTACATTTGCCAATGAGTTCCAAACTATGTGCAAAGTGTTGGAGCATGTGCAGTATCGAATGCAGAAGACTGTGCCATGTGTACTTGAACAGGAAGATAATGCCTTCCTACTGGACAAATCAAGAGATACTTAAGACTTTGGACTTGAGTATTCGAGCCAGGGCTGTCCTTTTAAGCAGCAGAGCATAGCCAGTCTTCAAGAAAGAAATCCCATGAATCAACACACCAACCTGTTGATCCCTTACGCCTTTTCATTGAACCTGCATGTTTTCCTTCATGTTAACGGTGTTCCGGTCTGCTCCGTTCCAATTCATCTGTCCACCTATTCAATCGTTTCATGGATGGTAACATACAGCTTTGTTTTATACATGGTACCCACAGGTTTTATTTTATTTTAAGACTTTGGCATCAGGCCTATCCTGTGGTTAACCAAATGCTGGGGGTTTTTTGTACATTAATAAAATGTCATATTTTTGCACCTTTACAAGGGACCTTAGCATGCAATATTGGTTTGAGGAGGGTTCTTCCCCAACTACAGAGAGAATTAATGCCAACAGAATCACTAGTAAGCGCTATCCTATATATTAGCATCTAGAAACGATTGGAAGGGGGAGGAGCGTGACTCTTACAATCACGTTAACCTAGTCTCATGGCTGGTTTGTGGCTCAGTGACCAGCATGCACCAAATTATTGTTGTCCTAATACTCAAAGCTATAATGGAAGTATTGCCATGATTCTGAACAGTTACTGTGTACAATTAAAGTTTACTGATCAACAAAATGCAGACACCCTGAACCATAAACACCAATACTCCTTGTAAAAAAGAAAGAAAAGAAAGGTCTCCAGCCAAAACTGCAGTCAAGTTTTGAGTATACATGACTATCTAAATGGGAATTTACCTATCACGTATGAGAACTTTTATCCTTTTATTTCAAAAAAGCATCAGAGAAGTTGTCCTTTAACGACAAACGTTTTATAACAAAGATATCATGTACTAACATCATGTTGAGGCAGTTCTCTCAATATCAATTCAGAGAAAAGACTGCCAGGCTCTCCATTTCCTGCATTGCTGTTCGCCATAAAGAACTTGTATGTAACTATTGACTATGCCTGACTTATGAGATCTGGCAAGATCACACGACATATAAAAGACATGCTAAATGTAAAGACTAACAGAAGTCTGTACAAATAGATATTCATGGTAAAGATTCTGACTGTGAATTCAGTATTATCTCCAAATACTTGTTGATAGCGATAAATTAAGACTTCCAGTTTCCTTTGAGGTTATCATAGATTAGACACAGTAGGGAACAATTTCTGCTGATATGAATATTAGATGAATAACGGCAGGAGACTTTGTCTTATCAGTTACTAATATTTTTATATAAAGTTTGAGTACAAATATATAAGCCAAGTAGCTCTATTACGACTTTTAAAAGGAAATAAGAGGGCCAATATTAAGATTTCTTTAAAGTTAGCTATTTATGACAGATACACATTTTAGACTTCCAAATTTGGTTGACATTCAGTTGCATTTTCTACCTTTATCATGGTTTTAACAAACAGGGGATTTAAATTTAATTGCAAATATAAGTTGTCACCCATATCAGACAGCTGTGCAACCTAAGTCTACTTTCTATATTACAAGAATCCTGTAAAAATCCAAATGTTATTGTGCTCGTCTAGTTCTAAAAAGCCTAAACATACTTTGAGGACATTATTTTATATTGATAAAATTAAAATTAATCAAACTTAATTATATGGTTATATTCTGCTCAAGGATCCATGCCATCAATGCTTAATTCATTAAGTGGAAACTCCTACATTATCCCGTACCCAGACAAGCACTGAAGGAGTTTGGATGAACTGAGAACCCACCCTTTGACTGCTTGGCCATCTTGCCGAAGGAGGCAGTTCAAGAGGCTTCTAATATCTGTTCATGTGTCTGAACTGGCCCACAGAACTTTTGAGAAACAAAATCAGACTTGTAGGCTCATTTATCTTACTAGTCCTATGGTTTCTTCAATAATTCAGGGTTAAAGAGTCAACTTGTTGATTTGTTACTGTATTGATAATAAGTGGGAATCACTCCCTTTGTTGGGAGCCATTAATTTCTGAATGAGCTTTGATTTAAAGGATTTTTGCTCTTTATAGTTACACAGACTACACTTCCTTAACATTTGGAAGATTAACGATTCCAGTCGTTTTCCTGAGCCCTATGCTGACATTCATAGTTTTGCCTGACACCAACAGCATGAAATTAAAACACTGGCTGGTTTTGCTGAAGCCAATCCGAACTCAAAGGCCAAAACAGTGAAACTCAAGAATCATGTCAATTTTATAATCCTGATAAAAATAAGCAATAACAGGGTCAGTCGTTTAGGGTATTTAAGGCTGGGCTCAACAAAACTGGCACCCTCCTAAGTGTCCAGATTCAAAGCAAGACACCTAGCTGGGACGGCCTTGCCACCGGAAAACTGCAGTGGAGGCACAGAGCCAGATACCGGTAAAGGAGCTGGTGGTTTTATTTTTTGGTTGCCAGAAGGTGCTCCTCCACTGCATTTTTGCAGTGGATCTAGGCACCAAGCTACAACTTCTGGGTGCCATGGTGAGCTGGTGCCTGGAATTTGAGCCCTGATTTAACGGGACGTACTCCCCACCAACAAAAAATGAAGTAGCAGAATTTTTCCCCCACTCCTCCTCACAATGTTCTAGAGGCTTTGAAAGGTGACAAAGTGTGAAGACTCCTTATGTTACAGCAGCTAGGAAACTCTAGATAGGGAAGAGAGGAGAGAGATTTTTTCCTTCCTTCCAGCAGCTATATGCAAGCATATTGACCTTCAAGTTTACACATTTAGCATATTGACCTTCAAGTTTACACATTTAGTAGCCAGTGGATATGGAACATGACCACTTCCTTTTTTGCTGGACCCTGCTTTGAGAACTTACCGGTAAATAGAAATTCCAGTAACACCCACCGCAGAAGCTAGATTTCAAGATGCTAGGGATGCTCTATGCTTCTCAACAAGGCACTCTCCTGAGACCTTTCTAAGGCCACCTCACTGCCACAACCCTGCTTCATCTCTACCACTGGCTTGTATATTTGCCCTTTAGATTAGTAAATATCAGGTCTTTTTTTTTTTTAAGCCCTGGCCTAAATTAACATTTGACAAATATCCAGTAAAGAAATATTTATGCAGCTCACTGTTGAGAAGCATGCTCTTTGATGGGTCAGAAAAAATGGGAATTTTTAAAAAAGCTTTAAAAAATAGCATGCTATTCTTAACAATTATTTTAGATCATGAATATTTGTAACTGCCAAACACCCAAATGGAAAAATCTTATCTTCTTCAACCTATCTTTCAGAATTAGTAGTTTCTATAGTTAATCCAATCAGATATATACAAACTTTTTGTGATGGGAATCATTATAAGCAGTAAAATCCTCACTTCACCCCCACTTTACAACTATAAAAAAACACTTTTTTTTTTGACTTGTAGAAAGATTAAGCATTGCTGCTGTTGTTCAATTACCAAAAAACAAAAAAAAAAGCTATCTGATATTTCCCATACCACATAACTCACTCATAAGAATGACAGATATTCAACTCAACCCTTGTAACAGTAACACTAAAACTTGGCTGCCCATTCTGTAGCTTTCTAAAGTATTAAACCATATAAGATCATAAAATAATTTTGCAAAAGCTTAAAAAAAAAAAGCAAAGTTTCTAGGCTTGCTTGAGCTGCTTTACTTTTTAAAAATTCTATTCTATTTGACTCTTACAACACATCACCGTAATATCTCAGTTCCTTCCGAAAGTGCAATTAAGTAACAGTGACTAATATCCATCACGCAATTGTCTCATCTTCTCGACATGGGAGAAATGTGTGTAATGAAGTGTTCTGGGGTTTTTAATTTAGTATTTTTATGTTTACGTGCATGAGCATACCCGCACAGCTACATGAGGTTCTGTGGCCTATACTGTGCAGGTAGTCAGACTAGATGATCATATCGGCCTCTTCTGATCTTAGAATCTATGTTAGAGAAGGCAAGGTCACAGAAACATCTTGCACGTGGAGCAGTAAGTGATTAGGTTTGTGACAGGCCCTACTCTCTGTGGGAGTTAATTCCACAGGCTTTGGCCACCTCCCAAGAAAGCTCTGTCTCCTGCACAGATGAACTTTACTTTTAGTGTAGAAAATTCTGTTGTGTCAGAGGAATAAAGAGGTCAACCGTAATCCCCATCCCAGGTTGGATATTTATTCTTTATTACTTTACATATGCCCCCTGTTCTGTTCCAAACATATTGCTTTTAAACACTGACAAAAGATGACATACCATCATAAAATTCATTTTTCTTAGCCATTTTTGTTTACACCAAGCATTTTGTCCTTAAATGTTATCTACAAAGCCCTACTGAAATATTAAAGATATCAACTTTGAGATAGTGCTTACCGTAATAACAGCCTTGCTCAGACAAATTGAGCCCCTGCAGCCGTACTCAGTTTCATCTTCAGATTTGTAGTAACTTAGAGTGTTGTTTTTCAAAACTACCCACCGGTCCTGCCACCCATGAATGTAGTTGGTCCACTGTAGAGAACAAAGAAATTAATATCAAAAAGCTGAGCAAGGTATGAAAACAGTAAAAATGTTGATAAAAATAAACACCCTGTTTGATTACTAAATTTCTAGATCATTTAAAAACTAGAAAGAGCAGTTTTTCAAAGTTCTCACCAAATGAGGGATTTGCTATATCCCTTTGATCAGAATTCATATAATTTTCATCAACCACTTGTGTTGCACAGTATATTAAGCCATTTTGCATCATGAACAATAAGACTAAATGTCTTGACTACAGAAATGGTATCTCAGCCAATTAAAACAAAAGTTTTCAATACTATTAAGTGCACTGATGCAAAAAGAAGTTAAGGAACATTAATTGATAAAACACTTAGGTTGTGTCTTAGTCTTAGAAGTTAACCTTTTGAGTTTAATATTGTTAAACTTTCTGTTTAAGTAGAATAGAAGGTAAGCTTTCAAAAGAATTATTTCAATAAGATGATGATACTGCTTTAAAATAAGAATCTCATTCTCTAGAGCACACAAAAATTTAGTTATACAAGATGCTCCCTTAATTCCCGTTCATGGCAATATAAATAAGAAATGCAGTTCTGTAGATTAAAAATAATTGTTTTCACACTAGCTAACTCAACAGCTGCCAAAATCTCAAAGTCCCTTCTAGGTAATAACTCTCTAACCCTGATTCATTAGCTGCAGGTCACCAAGGTATTTGTACATCCTAATCTTAACCAGATTTGCCCAATGATGCCATAATTATTTACAACATCACGTTCATATATTTACATAACAATGGAATTCTGTATTTAATATATCAAAGACGACTCAAATGCATTGTTGACACTTCCGAACAAAAAAACCCCCCTAAAACTCACTGAATGAAGATTTAATCCTCAATGTATCATGTATGTCTTAGTCTATCATCATGTCTGGACTGTATTTTATCTGTAAACATTACATAGTTACAGTCTGTAAGACCCATCTTTGTTATATACATTGCATTATATACATGTGCATTGAGCACACAGTTTGGCATTCAAGTTCTCCCTAAATTATTTAGCTCAAAAGCAACAGCCAGTTAGAAGATATACTATTTAATAAGCAATAATTGGAAAGAGTACAAAAATTTTCATAAAAGCTTTCATAAAAGTGTTCTTAAAGATTTACTAAATCATGACAGTGGCTCTAAAAACAAAATTATCACTGAAATAAGATGAGGGAGATGCTGAAAAATATTTTATGTTGCTGTGGTGATAAGAGAGGCAGGAGAATGGGTACCAGGGAAAAGACACTTTCCTCCTCTGATGCGAGTTAGATAGTATCTTTGAACAGGGTTTTTATTTATCAGAATCATGTGTTTATGACACCCGTCTGTTGCTATGGTAAAATTCAACACTATGTTTTTAGTGTAAACTGGACAGAAGAAAAGAACTCTGATAAAGAAAAGTCTAACAGTTTAAACCAGTGAATTTATTTACATGCGACACAAAAACCGAAAAGTTTGATATACCTGAAAAACTCTCTTAGTTTGCATCCACCTTTAAGTGATGTACAATACATACTGTAAGAAGTGCTTTTTGGATGATCAAAATTTCTAATTAGTAGGACATACATGTGTAAATTTGGACATTCAAAATATATTCAAAAATCAAAATGCTTCTGTGCTGCTAAGATCAGGCACTTTTAATATGGAATAATAGTGACAACAAGGGGGGTTAGCACAGAATAGTTGCTACACTTTAAATTCAAATCTTGGCTATTTTGTGCTAACTTCCCAGCAAACTCCCTCTGCAGACAAGCCCTAAACTCTGTCAGGCTTTTCTCTGCTTAAAAAAGATGAAATCCTGAGCATGCAAGACACTACAGGGAATACAAAGAAATGTAACCTTGTATTACTGGTTTCGAGTCTTGTTTTATTGTTAAAAAGCTTTTTTTAGATTTAACTTCTATTTGCATACTAAACACGTTATTATGCAATTATTTCAGTTAAAAAACTGATTTGACTCTCAGCTATTACTGAAAACATGAATTAACTAGCAAAGAAATTAAAGCCAGCCAGTCATAATGCCTTCCAGCAGGTTCGCTGCAACAGGTTTATCATATTTCACAATTCAGATTATTTCTCACTATACGTTCTCACTTGGAGGTTAACTGAAAAGGCAATAGCTATAATATCAGCACAAGCACAACAAGCACAACTATAATAGTTGCACATAATGCATTTAAACAAAGATACAAGTGTTTGGGAAACATTTCATAATTTATCATACATGATAACCCACCAATAAAACATAGAATACAATTTGTAGGATCAATTTCATTTGCCAATATTAAAACAGATGACATACTACAAACAAATCCAAAATTTTCTACTTCGTGTTCTGGATTGCCTAATAAGGAGGTAAAGTTGCAGATGTCTTGGGCATTAAACCACATTTCTGAACCAAAACATCATGCAAAAGAACCCACTGTAACATACTTCCTGTCCCTTCCCCAGCAGCAGAATAAAGATCTCATAGATCAGTGTCAAGGCCTGCCCCTACTCCTCAGCACTGCTCCCATCTATGAGCTCAGAAGCATTTTTAATTGGTAAGAGTTCATAAACAGACTCCTGCTCCCTCACAAAAACATAAATATTGGCTCCAGTACAATAGGTTTTTCAGTATCCACAGGGGCTGGTCTCAGTCAGTATCCCATGATCTATGCATTTGGTTCTGGCTTAAACCCCTCCTTGTGGTGTAGAGTGGAACAGGGAGGGGAAAAACATTTTAATTCTCTGCATATATGGGTATAACATTGAGAAGTTACTTTGTTACTGATATTGTTCATTCATAATATTTAGTCTTTAAAACATTCCTTAAAACTGAATTCCCTAACTTCATCTCATGCATGTCCTAAAGCGCTTGTTAAATTTTCAGTGACAAAAAGGCAGGAGTAGGTTTAGTTACTCCACCCCGCCCCCACCACCGATAAACTTGAGCAGCACCACACATTTTTTTTAAAAATCAAGCAAGCATCCCTGCCATTTTTCCTTCTTTTCCGTCCCAACACCCGGATCTCCCGCTGCAAGGGTATTTTCTTGCAGTGTTTTGATGCTTGTACTAAAGGCCATGCCACTCCCCTCTGACACGCTGACGTACCACTATTGATCGGAAGTGAATTGTATGTGCATGTCACATGCTGCTACTTCCTGCCAAAAATAAGTCTTAGCGGTGGGGGGGGGACAACCAAACAAACACCAAAACCCAGAAGCTTTTCCTTTGCAACCCCAAGAACTTTCCCTCCTCTGCCAATCCCCATACGTGCGGTGGCGTCCAACCTCGGTCTCCACAAGTATCGTTACCATCTAACCAGCCACCCACGCCACCTAGATCGGAGCGGCAGGCTCTAGGCAGGAACCTGACGAGTAGACAGACATGCCCTCGCTGCCAGCACTCGCATTCTACACTAGAATTATTCCATTTCCACACACTGCTGTCCCAAAATTTACACTTGGGGCGGGGGAGTCAGGAGATTCAAAGGGGGGGATGAAAAAAATGAAAGGGATGCTCATTCCGGCGCGAGGATGACTCCCCTCATTTAGGGGGAGAGGCGAGACTCCTCCACCAATTCGGGAGATGGATTTTGAGGCAGTCTCTGCAACCGCTCCCCGCCCCGCCTGGCTCGTGGAAAGAGGAGCACCGAGAGCGGCGCTTAGCTTCCCCCGGAGCGAAGGGGGAGAGGAGAATGATGGTTCCCCTCACAGCGGGGAGGGGGCACCGGAGACCGCCTGGCGGTGTGTCCGGGGCCATTACAGCGCTCCCGCGGGCTGAGGGTGTACGCTTTGCTGCCAGCGCTTCATTGCCACAAGCAGGCGGCCGCTGCCCCAGCCAAAACAGCCCCACGTCTCCGCGGGTAGACGAAGTGCGGCGCTGCCCTTCAGCCGGGCAACCCGCAGGGGGTCCCCGCCCGGGTCTGCCAGGCAGCGCATGGGTGCGCAGGGCCCCCCACCTGCACAGGAAATGGAAAAAGGGAGGCGGCTCCGACTCCCCCGGCCGGGCATTGGGCTGCAGCCCTGGAACCGCCCGGGATGGCGCGGGGGAAGGGGCTGCTCACCTTGCTGAGGACGCCGCAGAGCTCAACAGGCGGCCCGGACTCGGTCTCGGGATCCTCTTCGGAGCCGGAGGAATTCCAGCTTTGGTTGTCAGACATGGAGACGCCGCCCGCAGCCGCCGCCGAGCAGGGAAACAGCGAGCGGCCCCCGCCCAGAGGAGCCTCCTTCTGCCCTGGGGACGGGAGCGACGGTCGAGACAGGGGGGGAGCGCTACCTGGACGAGACCTCCCGGCTCCCGGGATGGCGCCAGCCGCGCCCGTCCTCTCTCCAGCTGCCGGGGCCGCGGCGATGAGACTCGACTGCCCCGCTTGTCCCCTCCCTGTAGCGCCGCGGCCCCGACCCACAGCGAGAGCCACAGCGCGGGGAATGAGTGTCTGCCTCCGCTCAAAGCGCCACCGCCGCCATCTTCCTCCGAGAACGCTCGGCTCGCCACTATTTACCAACTCGCCCTGCTTCGGAGCGGGCGGCGCAGTGCTTGCTGGGAATTGTAGTCGGCGGCGCAGGGGTTGGGAATCTGACGGGGCGTTGTCTCTTGGGAACGTCACGGGGAGGCGCGCCCCCCTAGAACACTGCATGCTGGGAGTTGTAGTCCAGGGTGGGGAGCTGGCAGCCGCCATTTTGGCTGGGGTGTGCGTGTTTTCTGTTTAGCCGTTGAGCCCGCGGCCGCTCAGGTGCGCAGCTGCGGATCCGTCAATGAAGGCACCAATGGGGACCGGAGAGCTACGCCGTGATCGCTCCCGCTCCCTCCCAGCCCGCGTGGGTCACGGGGAAAGCGCTCCTCGTCGTCCCTTGTTTTGCCAGTGCGGCCTGTTCTGTCCGCCCCCCCGCGCGTGGCCCTGGGGGGAGCCTGCTCTGTTGCCTCCAGTTACGGACCTTTCCCTTAACCAATATGGCGGGGGGGCGGCGGCGGCAGTGAGGCTACAGGAAGCGGCGGGCGGGAGCAGACAGGGAAGTTGCTGCTGCCGCTGCTGGTTCTAGAGACGGGGGGAGCTCGGAAGTGATGCTGGTGCTGCTGCTTCCCGGTCCCAGGTAAAACGTGCTGCTTCCCCAGTCACTCACAGAGCGTCCCTGCCCCGGCACGCTGGCCTTGACCTCAGGCGGTGGCGGTGCAGAAAGGGTTGGCTGGGGCTCACACGGGTCACTGAGAAGCTGGGGCACAGAAACAGGCAGCCAGATCAGAAATGACTCCGTCTTGGCAGCATTGGCCCCTGCCCTACTCAAAAAAATAAAATAAAAAGATGGTTTTAACCTGTGAGCTATGTAGTGGTTTGGAAAGAGATCCGTTCTGCATCTGTGTGACTGACAGTGCCTTTCTGGCAAGACAGGGCATGTCTTCGCTGCAAACAACCGAAGGTCTGACTCTGATTCCAACCCAACTCCTGTTCCCCTCTTCTCTCTACACATCAGTCAGACTGAAGTAAGCAAGTTCTCAAGACCTAGGTCCTAGGATCGTTTTGCGGGGGATAGGTCAGAGCCCAAGTATTCTGGGACTCTGGTCCAAGCCCTTTTATTTTGCAGTATTGACACGGGTCAAGCTGCTGACCTGAGTCAGAAGGTTTGCGCTGTGCAGTATGGTCATGTGAGACCTGGCTCAGGAATTGTAAACCAGGATTTATGGTACAGAGTGGATGAGCCAAGAACACCAAGTCCATAAATACAGGTTCAACCATGTTTAGTAAGTGCAGATATACAGTAGAGCCTCAGAGTTACAAACACCAGGGTTACATATTGACCAATCAACCGCACACCTCATTTGGAAGCGAAAGTATACAATCAAGCAGCAGAAGAGACTAAAAAAACACCCCAAAAAACAAACACACAGTACAGTACTGTGCTTAAATGTAAACTGCTAAAAAGGGGGGACAGCTTAAACAAAAAAAATTAGATAAAGTAAGAAAACTTTCTGATCTTGTTTCATTTAAATTAAGATTAAATTTAAAAGGTTTTTTTCTTCAGTCAATATTCAATTGTAAACTTTTGAAAGAACAACCATAATGTTTTGTTCAGAGTTACAAATAAATTCCATTCCCAAGGTGTTTGTAATTCTGAGTTTCTACTACCTTCAAGGTTTAATTGCATATAAGGTTTTAGTTTCCATTTCACCTACTGTGTTTATCTTGCTACAATAAGAGGAGAAAAAGGAGTCTAATTGTGTGTTGGTGGAATAGTACTAAAAACTTCATACTTAAAAAAGAAAATCATGCTTTATATTTATGGAATCTATGCAGTAAAGTTTAGCTGCATAATATTGTACAGGGCAAAGAACAAAATGACATGGATTTGCGATTTATTTATTTATTTTGGTTTGTCAGAATCACTTACAAACAATTATACTTGTGTATGTTTACACGCTGAGCAATAGTGGTAGGGGGGAAATTGCCATAATAGTTAGTTACTATTTTCCAGTTTTACAAATGGGTGTAGGAAATTGTCATTGTGTTTAAGGCTTGTGCATAATCAGCTTTCTGTTTCATTAATTTGTGTAAAAGATAAAATGTTGGATAAATGAACCCATTTCACTTTTCAGACATGGAATCTGCTGATGTTCATGAGTCACTGAAAGGCTGTTGGAAAACTGTATTTGTTTTAAACTGGGGAACCCATGACAAATTGTTGTGCAATTAACCTGACCCTGTAGCTTTTGATTTTGTAACAAAGGCTGTATTTAGCAAGTGGCCCCTTAACATTGGTTATAGTTCTCTGTGTGGTATTTTGCACATTTGAGACTATCAGAAGCTAGATTATTTTAGTGCCAACTCATAAGCAGTGTAGGGGTAGATCTACACTACAAATTTGTAACAATGCAGCTGTGCCATTGTAGCATGTCTCGTGAAGACGCGCTAAACCAGTGGTTCTCTTTAGCTGTGGTCTGCATATGCAGCTATGTGTTAGGTGGGCTGCGTCCACACACTATATATACGCAACTTGTATGGCTCTGAGGATGTCACATGGGCCGCAGCTGTGTGCTGATTGGGCCGTGGATTGAGACTCACTGTTCTAAACTGACAGGAGAGAGCTCTCTTGTCAACTTAATAACGCCACCTATGTGAGAGGTGGTACCTATATTGGTGAGAGAAACTATCCTGCTACCTAGTGCTGCTTACACTGGGGGGGAGGGTTGAGGTCAGAATAACTACATCGTGCACACCATTGTGGATTTTTCACACCCCTGAATGAAGTATGTATGTAATGTAGACCAAGCCTAAAATTGCTTGTTACTGTATTACAGCAGGTTGCAAATGCTTATGTGAAACAGGTTATTTACATTTAGTGCTGGCATATGTTACCAATGCCATCATCAAGGCACAGATATGATCTTACCCAAGTCACCCAAGATTAGTTGATTCTCTAAAATGCAGGCTCATGAGCCTTAAAAATTATAGTGATGGGAAAACATGTCAAGTGTAAGTACATTTTGAATTAATTATGCAAATTAACATAGGTTCTCCACAGTTGTTTTCCTAATTAGCAGCCACACTACCCGTTCTTTGCAACACTGTTGAGTTTCTTCAGCAGAGTGGGGAAATGGGGAAGTGACATTAGAAAAATAAGCAGTTACTTATATATTAGAGTCTTATAGACAGTCTTTGACATCATTTTTCAGATCAGGTTCTCCAATGAGTATCAGCAGAAATTGTTTGGTACTCAGCTATCAGATGTCACGTTTGCGCCCACCTTACACCACCACCACCCCCGAGGCAGGAAGAGTTCCAGCCTCACCTTCCCCCCCCCACCACCTGCCCTTGGGAGTGGGTCTGTACCTGCAGGGGACACACAAACCCCTCCTTTCCCCGCACATCCCTTCCCCTGCAGTTACCGATGTGCAACAGCTGCTGGTGCCCTGCAGCTCGGCTCTGGCTGGGACAGGGCAGTCTTACCACCACCCCCTGCCTGGCTGTCGCTCAGTGTCTCTCTTACAAGCGGCTCTGGGTTGGGTATTAAATACCTTCCTTGGTCTCAAACATGGACAAGCCTCAGGGTTTACTCCAGGGGCATCGCTGGTGCTGAGCACAGGAACACGAGACCAGAATGTCCAAGCCAGTGCCCTGAGCCAGCTTAGGTATGTGGTGCAGAGCAGGAGAAGACGAGTGAAAGTTAAATCCCTCCTCTCAGGTCAGCTACCCTGGGTCAGAGCCCGCGGTGGTTGGCCCCAACCCGGGTGGGCAGGGAGGTGGTCATAGCATCTGGCCCTGGCCAGGGACTCGCAGAGCCAAAGGAAGGAGCTGGCTTGGGACCTAGGACCGGCGGGGCCAAAGGCAGGAGCCAGCCTGGAACTCAGGACCTCGGACCAGCAGGGCTGAAGGCAGGAGCCAGTCCAGGACTGCCAGGCGGTGGTGGCAGCAGAGGCTAGGGTCCAGATCTGGCCTGGGAGGAGCCAGGGCCGGCGGCAGGGGCTGGATCCAGCCTGGGCCAGTGGTGGCAGCAGGGCCGGCAGCCAGATCCAGCCGGGAGCTGGGCCACTGGCAGCAGGAGCTGAGAGCGTGATGGGGGGCATGGTTTGGGGCAGGGGGCAGAGTGGGTGAGCCTGGGGCTGTGCAGGGTGAAGTTAGGTTTTCATGAGTACCTGAGTACCACTTACGTTAATCCCTGCTTATAGATGTTTTAATATGCAGGAAACTGCTGTTATACTAGTTTGACATCAGTGCTGTTTTTGACAATTACCTAAGCAGTTCTTGAAAACTGCTCTGCCTGTTTTGTCAGCTATTTTGAAATTAAACTAATTGAATAATTTCTTATCTTTATTGCTGCTGTAATCCAATCATTTATAAATAGACAACAATAAACAAGGCTCTGTCCATTGGTATTATGACATAATTGCTGCACATAATCACTCTTGGCAGCAAATGGATCTATTAAAATACTGGTAAAATTGTGGAGTTATTACATTTCAATTTTTGTGTGGCTTTTTGTTGTTTGTTTTTTTTGCTTTTAGTATAAAGAGCATAATATTTTTCATTTCTCTTCTCCATGATGTGTTAGTACAGTTGTATTGTTGGAATTTCATTCCATGGTGAAGTCATGTTTTGCACATTAGATCCTGAACAATGAAAACACTCCACTCCGGCAATTGAGAGCAAGCAAAAGAGCGTGCAGTGCCTGAGCAGAGAGCTTCATTGAAAGCTATAGGGCAGTGCACTCCTCCCAAGTACTGGCCCTGGGGTGCTCTGATTGCCATGCAGGGACCACTCCCAGTACCATGCCTTCCTCCCATGGGCCAGGGGCACCCTGCCAGTGCATGGCAGCTGCCCTCCTGCAACGCCCAGTGGGGTCATGGCTGGAGCGTGGCAGCCACTCATCCCAGGGCTCAGCAGCATCTAGCTCTGCCCTCCAGGCTACTCCCCTTCCCCCCACTACCAAAAAGTAAAACTTTTTTTTTTTAAGTGGGGGGGAAAAAAGAGGAAAAAAATCACACAAAACAGTGCAAAAACTCCCTCTCCTAGCCCCCTCCCAGCTCCCATCCTCCCTCCCAATAAAAGTTAATAAAACAAAACCACTGCAAAAACTCCCCCCACCCAAATCCATCCCTTCTCTTCAATATGTTTTTTTTTTTTTTTTTTTTTTAAAGTGAAGGAAAAAAAACAGTGCAAGAAACTCCCTCCACCCCATCCCTTCTCCCCAAACTCCCCCTCCAACCACATAGGCAAAGCGATGGCCACTCACCCTTCCAAGCCTTGGACCTTTACCTGCCTCTGGCCCTCAAGCCAAAAAGTTTGTCCACTCCTGTATTAAACAAAACATAACATTTATAATAGGTGATCATTATTTGTTTTTAAAAAAGAATGTTTTAAATATATGAATGATTCTTTCATTTGCTTTTTAGCCACTGTGTCTATCATTTCCTTATTTCCCTGTTCCCTGGTTTCACTATACAATTCTTGATCTTCTGTTTCTGAATCCTGCATAAACACAGGTTGACTGGAGCCTTCAGGTTCCTGTATTCTTTCAGAGACATCAATTTATAGTTGTTCTTACATTTAAAACCATTTTTAAAGGCTGTCCCAAAATGGTTTTGTTTAAACAGCAAAACATGAACTACTTTGGCTCTGATATTTGAACTACTTTTAATATTTTTTAAAATCTGATTTCTTTCCAGAACAATTGCATGTGATTTCCAGAAAAAAGAACATCATTTAGGAATTGTTAAAAGCTGAAAAATGAAATATTTTAGAACAGTGGTTCCCAACCTTTTCCTTTATGGGGACCACTAACTTGTCATCCAAAGCTTTTGCAGATCACCATGTAGTTGGTGGAGTTCAAATAGTGTAATAATAGGGGATAGTGCTCTTTTTCTTTTCTTTTTTTTCATCTTCAACAGCTAAGATGTCTCAACTTCAGTGCCCAAAATCACTAGTTCTTTCTGAAAATCTTGGCCCAGTTTTATTTTCAGTTGTATCAGCACAGTAAATCTTTAGCAATTTGCAAGTTTGCAATACAAAATTGGGATAAAATACTTAAATTTCTCTTCCTAGATTTTTCATTACTAGCCCTCTAAAACAAAGACTGCAAATGTAACAATCTCAGCTCTTCATCTGAATGAGCCAACAGCAAGCCTCTGAAGTTAGGTTTGTGTGTGTCTATGTGCTAATCACACTATCCATTACTTCTTCCTGCCAGTTCTATTCTTGTAAATCAGCAGGGGATTGAAACTGACAAGAATCCAGTTTTCCAGGCTCTCCAGAAACCAGAACTCTTGTAAATTTCAAACCCCTGTAGATCAAAAGAATGGAGCCTATATACAGAAGGACAATGTGACATCCTACTGACACATGTCTTTGTTTGTGGTTTATCCTGCTCAGGAGAGAGAGTTTGATACAGCTGATAGATGCTCCCTTTGATAGTGATTAAACTATTCTTTTTACGGGCTTAAAGAGGGATTAACATTTGAACCTGTCAAACACAATGTTCTTTTTGTACAGATCCAGAGGGGTAGCTGTGTTAGTCTGTGTACTAGGGTCCTGTGGCACCTTAAAGACTAACGCATTTCTTCAGACATAAACTATTGTGTGCTCCAGCCCACTTCATCAGATACATCTGAACCCATGAAAGCTTATGCTCAAAGAAATTTGTTAGTCTTTAAGATGCCACAGGACTCTTGTTTTTTTTGTACAGAGATCCTCAACAGCAAAGTGAGATGTACATTAGGCATATAGGCATATATGAAAGAGAAATTTGGAATACAATGTTATCGCTTCAAATTAAAATATGTATACATCCAAATCAAGGATAAATCAAATACTGTAGTTTGAATTCAACAGAAAGCTGAACTTGACAGAATAGCTTTCCAATAAATAAATTCTTGGCAAATATTTTATTGACCTTCCCTAACTTTGACTAACAGAAACAGATGGAAATGCCTCTTCTGTTGCTGCCCTAGAGATTCAGCAAGTAATCAAAACTTTGCATTTGGGGAACATCCCTGGCGTCTTTTGGCCTGTCTTTTATCTGCATTTGTCAAGATCATCTTATTCCTATACTAGGATGGTTGTAATTTAATTCTACAGTGGCGTGTACTCCCACCTATTCGCAAATAATCTTATGGTTTCATCTTGTAGGGCCTGGGAAAGGGTGCTGCATATGTGAGGAGCAAGACAGAAAGTGCATCTATAAGGCCACCAAGTCCCTCCTGTTCAGCACGAGGAATAAAGCCAAAGAGTAGATCTAGTTAAAATCTTAATGTATTAATAATAATACCTAGCTCTTGTGTACTGTTTACATCTGTGGATTCTAAAGTGCTTTACAAAGGAGATGCATCTTATAGTAGAACCTATAGGCCCCAACCAAGATAAGGACCCCATTGTTATCCTATAAAACATGGTCCCTTCCTCATATAGTTTACAATCCAAATGATGTATGGAGAATGGGGTCTCAATATTACCCTTAAACCATTTCCTTAAAACTCTGTTCTTCATCCATACTTCACTCTTATTCTATATGGCAGAAAGTAATGAAGCAGGTACATGAGGTGTGTGAGACTCACTTATGGAGGATTGTACCTAGTAATTAAACTTGCTTTTGCCCAAGTACATGCTTTAGTCACATATGTGATGGAGCATAACAACTTTGCCCCCTTCTCTGAACTTGGTTCAAGTATTTATAACGCCAAAGCTCTGATCTCTCTTCGCTAGTCCAAAATGTCAGTATCACATAGTTTCTTTATGAAGTTGATGGATAGTTTTTAATCTATGGCACTGGTAGCTGGAGATTTCTTTAGGATAAACTCTTATCTATCTTGCCATGTAAAGATTGTAATGCTATGTATGTTCTTCATCTGAGAAATTCCAAATATGTTTCTGAAGTCATTCCTATGTAATTATAGGTGGAGCTGACATTGTCTAGTACTTTCTGTTAGAAGACTCTTCTTGTTTGAATAACTTTAACCATCTACAATTTCCCATTCCAGGTGTCTCTGTGAGGCTTAACTTCCCCCCCACCCCTAAATTTCAGTAAAAATGGTTCAGCTATTTACATGAAGGATGTTAAAGAAAAATGTTACTTTCCCGATGTTAAAAGATTCTTATGTGTTTTATTGAGAAGGTCTAGTGCCTTCAGGCTTTGGAATAGAGCCTTGAAATTTGATAGGGGCATTTGCAGGGCACCCTCCTGATTTTAGCCTATTGATCTCTAGGCTGCATGACTGTAAAGTTAGTTCTTAATTGTAAGTGGTGTCTTGTATTGATCAATAGTCATCCCTAGTTAGGTGCTCCATTGATGAGAAGCCAGAGCACTTCATTTGTACTATGAACTTGAGCGTATCCTATCCCTTTTGTATCTCTTGTTTTGTATGTACAATGAATGATCCATTGCAGTCAAAATTTAATGAAATTAAATCATTTTCCATCTTACTTAGTTAATTATGGTCTCTCTTGTCCCTTTGGTGCATCTATACAATTCTTATTAACATTAATAGGAGTTGCACTCATTCTACATCTTTGTTTTTTTCACTAGGATCAAGGGTAATTACATTGAAATATCCTCTCTCTGTGGATTAAATCCTGCACTGATAGGGAAATGTAGGCAGTTACCCGCTAGATTTTTTTTTCCACATTTGTGTGTTGAGGTAACTCTTATACTTTTGCCTTGTTTTGGTTTGGAAATAATCGTATACTACAAGAGCTTAGGAAAAGAAGTGGTTAAAGCAATTTTTATTTCTGAAAGTCTCAGAAGATTACTTTATGGGCATGCAGAAATAATACCAAGTGTCAAGTTTTAATTAAATAATCTCACTGTGCTTTCAAGTCAGACAAGGCTTCTTATAGTTAATTTTCATCCAGCCACTCAAGTCTGTACTCCTTATCAGTGATATCAGCAACATCTTGTTCCTTCAACTTTTGCTTTCTGCAATGTCAAGTACTCTTCCCCTCTTGTGTTTCTTTGTGTTCAGATTTGTTCTTTTCACTCTGTTTACACACACTGCTAGATCTCCTACTACTTTGATTTGACAGTATTGTACCTACTGTTTTATTATTGCTTCTATAGTTATTTGAGTACAGTGAGCTGATGTCTTCTTTCCCCTAAAGACATACCGGTACCTTTCTGTAAACAAAGTAGTCTCGCTATGCAGCTGAAAGGTATTTTACCTGTGACTCATCTTTTCCAGTTTGTGCAGCTGTAAATCTTGTGGAGAGCTAAAATCATGTTCCCAATACATCATTTTTTCTCAATTCTAATTGACATATTAATTATATTTGCATATTTTATTATTTAAGTAGCAGTAACATTGCTTTGTGCTATAAAAAACTGGCTCTGCCTAGAGGAGCCTAGAGTCTCAAAGACACAAACAGGACAAGACACATGAAGAGACCAGAGTTAGTATCTTAAAATGTTAGGGTTTTTTTTTATCATTATCATTCTCCTCCCCAGTTACGAAGTGTTTAGGTAAAGAAGGCATTTGATTGACATAAGTTAAGACTTGAAGCCATTGCAGAAAAACTGAAAGGATGGAAACCTGATTTGCCAAGATAAAGAGATCAACCCAAGCATAGGGAGCAGCCTGAAAGAAGCCACAAAGACTGGAGTGGGCAATGAAAGGATGAGGAGAGAGAAATTTATCTAAAATTGAGGCAGAGTAATTGGAAGACTTGGTGAGGCATCCCCAATGGAGCAAAGTCATTACATCCATTGGCATTTATAATTTCTACTACGTGTGCTGCTTCTAAATTGCTTTTCTTCCCTCACATTCTCACAACCAGGCATTTCCAGTACCTGCGTGGCTACTGTTGGAATGACTGAAGGGGAAATACTAGGCACTGAGTTTAATGTGATCACTGATGTGTGGAGAATAGCGCTCTTGTCATGAGCTGGGAAGACCAGCTGCTGTGTTGCGATTGCAGAGCCAATGGTTCCCATCTACAGTATGGTAGATTGCACCAACAGGGGAGGAGAGAATATGAAAACGTGCTTCAAAGTCATGCAGCACTACTCGGCTGGTCTCAGGTCTGCCTGGCACGTCGCGCTAGCCTCCGAGCACCCAGAGTGATGCTGTTCTGATGGGCTAGAGCAGGGGTTGGCAACCTTTGCTGGCCCCTGTGCCAGCCCTGCCCACCGCACCCCGCAGCTGAGGGCCCCTGCTGGATGGCAGGAGCGGAGCAGGTCACGTTGCCCCTCCCCGGTCGGCCGAGAGCCGCGCCGCTGCGGCAGAGCTGTCCCCGGCCATGGCCAGCAGGAGAGCAGGATGGCTCCAGCCAGGCCAGGCCGACCTGCCCCCTTGCCGGCCATGGCCAGGACTGGTTCTGCCCTGCTGGCAGTGGCACAGCTCTGGGCGGGTGGGGCGACGTGACCCGCTCTGCTCCCCTCCCCTCCTGCCATCCAGCAAGGGCCCTCAGCCCTGCGCTGTAGCTGCTGGCCGCGCGGTTTGAGGGGCCAGCGGGGGAGCAAGGCTTAGCCTGCGAGCCAGGGGTTGCCGACCCCTGGGCTAAAGTGAAAAGCACACAGGTTATTACTAAATTGGTCTTGGCTTTTCTAAAAAAAGTCACAAATAAACGGAATGCATTGAATACAATTAAAAGCTAAGATTTTTTAATGAGAGAGAACTTTTAAATTTAAAAAATATAACTTGCTTTACTACAGGAATGCAGCTGGTCTCCTTTTCCAAGGGAAAAATTCAGTAAAACAGAACACTACCAACATTATGAGGAATCAGGGAAACAGATGCATGCGCTTCAGGTTTTGATAAATCAATTCACGCACAATGCATAAAGGTCCAAAGGGATGGCCGTGTTAGTCTAGGTGAGCCAAACAAACAAGAAATCCTGTTTAAAGACTAACAAATTTATGTATCACATGAGCTTTCGTGGGAGAAAATCCCACTTCGTCAGACGTCAGTAAAGAATAAAGAAGCTCCTTGATGAAAGTACTCATAAGTTTCCACAAAAACTGCCCCCTTTTCATTTCTAATACTTACGATTGGGAACATAGCCTTCTAAATTGAACTGAATGCAGTACTCCCAAGAGGGATCATTTCAGATTGAAAATTTAACTATAGATGCCTAAACAGAAATGTGGGCAGAGGGCCCCGCTTATTCTCTCCTAACCCCTCAGTTAAGGAGGCAACAGCTTACACATGCATCTTGCTAGGAAAGTTCCAGCACAATTTTATTTCCATTGTCGTGCAACAGATTTGCTAGCTGCATCTGGGTGTACAGCACATACAAAGATAGCCCCCTTGAAGGGCGTGGCTCCTATCAGATGAAAAGGGCTCTTGACTGAGGAAGTAGCTGAGAGGAAATTCAAGGTATGACTGTTCCCTGCCTGGGAGAGAGCATGAAATTGTTTTGAGTCAGCATGGGAGGAGCTGCATTTCTACTTTTATAAATACATGTTCCTTTATTTGTTGAGCTTGTTTCTGAAGAAATCTGTTAGTGTTTGAGGTGCCACAGGACTCTCGTTTTTTGCTGTATACAGACTAACACGGCTACCCCTCTGGAATGTATCTGTACTGTCAGTCTGAGAACAGTGCTTTTTTGTGTTAATCCACTTAAAGGGAGACTTTGTCGTGACAATTGTGGGGTCAGCATTGAAGAATGATTTGAGGCCTGGAAAACATACTGTAGAGTGAGATATTTAAGAGGCTCAATCAACTTATTGTATCCAAGGCATGATCTACTCTAGAAAGTTTTGTCGATGCAGCTTACAGCGGTGATCAAAAAATGATGTAATTACAGTGCTTGTGCCCGTCCACACAGCACTCATGTTGCTGAACTTTGTCCCCGGATGAGGCTTTAGCATCATAGTGTGCACTGTGGGCAGCTATCTCATGGTGCGTCTACACTTACAAATTAAGTCAATTTAAGCTTGCTTAAATCGACTTAATTTAATCTGCGTCTAGACTACATTTTCCTTAATTCGATTTAAGATACTCCTTAAGTCGAATTAAGGAAAAGTTAGTTTGAATTAATAACACCGCGTTTTAATTCGAACTAGCGCTTAAATCGACTTTATTAAGTCAACTTACGCCAGAGTAGACGCAGATTAGCCCTAAATCGACTTTAAGTTGACTTAAATGGCTTCAGGGCTCCCCCACTGCCCTCCCTGCCAGGGTGGCTGGCACAGGCAGAGCCTGGCGTGCCCCCCACAGGGCTGCCCACCCTGCTCCTATGCCCTGCCAGTGTCCCTGTCCTGCTCAGCCCCCATTGTACCTAGGTACTTGGCAAGGGGTGCCCCCGCCACCGTGGACCAGTCCCAAGTTCTCCTAGCCCCTACAAGTCGACTTAGGAGCCCAGGGTGGACGCTCTAAGTCGATTTGGCAGGGTCCCCTTTAAGTCAACTTAATTTTTGAGTGTAGACATGCTAAGTCGACTTAAATTAACAAGTTTAGACATAGCCTCACTGTGCAACTCGCCACCTATGCTGCTGCAAGTTGTGGGAAGGCAGAGAGGATTGCAGTGCATTAGGGGTGCGGGCTCAATGGCCCATGATGCAGTCATTTCCATTCTGTCATTCCATAGGTTTCCAGCTGCGTTTCATGGCATTTTCCCAGTTTCCTGAGTCCTTGCCTCCTCTTTCTGGAAGGATGGATTCTGCCCTGCTCTTTATTATTGTCAGTGTTTTGAACATCGTGGCTAGTCATGCGATATATCATCAGCTCCCACTGGAACTTGAATATGAGGCACCTGACCTGCTGTGTGCCATGCAAACAAACAACACCAGATTACTGTTTGCATTCACTGAGCATATCTGTTCACAGTGCACCGCCACTTTGGGGAGCTTGAAACAAGCACTAAGTGGTGGGATAGCATCATTATGCAGGGCTGGGATGATGAGCAGCGGCTGCAGAACTTTCGAATGCACTAAGCCACCTTCATTGAACTCTGTGCAGAGCTCTTCATGCCCTGTGGTGTAAAGACACCAGAATGAGGTCTGTGCTTTCAGTGGATAAGTGTGTGGCGATCACTGTGTGGAAGCTGGCAACTCCAAACTGCTACTGGTCAGTTGCTAATCATTTTGGAGTTGGGAAATTCACAGATGAAATCAGGGCCGTCCGGGGGGACGACCAGGGACATCGCCCTGGGCCTTGCGGCTTGGGCGGCCCTGTGCCGCCCCTCCCCCCAGCTGCCCATTCAGGCGGGGGGGTCAGGAGGAGGCTGGGGCCAGAGAGGACACCCTGCCTGCACTGCTCCTCCACAGCGTTCCGTGCCTGCCCTGCCGCGCCGGTGGCCAGCCAGCTGGCCGGTCCATCCCAGGGGGTGGGGCAGGTCAGCCTGTGGCTCTACCCTCGGCCACGCGCCGGGCCACCCCGCCCCCTAGGACTTACTGGCCAGTTGGCTCAGGGCGGAGCAGGCATGAAACACTGCAGAGGAGCAGCACAGGGAGGGTGTCCTTTGTGGCTCCAGCCTTCCCCTTCCCTGCAGCATTGAACAGGGTCCCTCCAGCACATCCAAAGTACATCAATAGAAAGGTACTGCAGATCTTGTGGATCACTGTGGGCATTTTATTGACATCGAGTGGTCAGGGAAGGAGCAAAATTCCAAATTTTGCCACCGTTTTCCACAGGTAGGACCATAAAAGTCAATATCTTACTCCTGAGAGTAAACAGGGATGCTAGGATTCATCTGTTCTATGTGAGCAGCTTCAAACCAGGTCTCTAGTCTGCTTGTCTGTGTGCCACAAATGATTGCCAATTGGTGCAGTAAAGTTTCCTACTATGGGGGGAAGAAACAAAGCAGCTCTGCTGAGGAATCTCTGGGGGGAGAGGATTGGCTGATACCTCCAGGAAAATTTCCTAGAGTTCTCCCTGGAGGATTCCCGTGAAATCTCGGTGTGCATTAACACTTTTATGCCTAGCTGAACAGGGGAACGGGAAACACATGCAAACATGGCTACTCTTACGCATTTCTGTTTCTTCAACCAGCTGTATAATGCAGCAAAGCAAAGGACAGCTGTATATCTTTTAACCAAGCAGCATCAACTCAAAAAAATCACTTACCCGAGCTACACTCTTCTGCATCCTGCATGCCAGAGTTGTAGGGCAGGGACTGGCTTGAATTTTCCAAGGTTGAGGAGAGCTCCTCGCTCCCTGTGTCAGCATCCCAGTCCCCTGCTCCACATTGTCCTCCAGCTTAACCTACTTGTCTATAACTTCATTCAGGTTGTGTCCGGTGTCCACTGCCCCCAGATCCATAGAGGTATTCTTGGTCTCTTGGCAGTGGAGGTGGGGTTGCTGCAGAGCATGGCACCCAGCTCCTGATACAAACAGCAGGTCTTTGGCTCCAACAAAACAACAGTTTGACTTCCTAGTCTTTTGGTGCCCCTGATACAGCTCCTTGATTTTTTGCATGGCACTGCAGCATTTCCTGGTCATAGCCTTTCTCCACCATTAAACAATAAATTTGTCTGTATGTATCAAAGTTCCTTCAGCTGATACACAGCTGGGACTGCAGTCTCCTCTTCCCAAATGCTGATCAGACACACAAGCTCTGGCGTGCTTCAAGTGGAAGAGCATTTGTTGCATGGAGCCACCATTGTTAGATAGGATGTGAGCTCTTCGTGCTGACCAAGCAAGAAGTGAAATTTAAAACATTTCTAGGACTTTAAAGGGGGAGGAGCAGATGACAGCAGAGTTCAAACTGATGGCCAGAGCAGTCAGAACGGGCATTGTAGGATATTTCCTGGAGGCCATTTACCATGACATAAACAAGCACAGTGTCTACACTGACATTTTATTGCTATAAATTTGGGCGAAAAGCTCTGTGCCTCTCCTCGAGGTGGTTTTGTTTTATCATAACATGAGGGGAGTTGGGTTGACTGCAGAGTGTCCATGACCATTGTTTTTGCGCAAAAAGGTGACTTTTGTTGACAAAAGTCTCTAGTGTAGACCAGCCCCAAGTGAAGAGTAAGGGTGACTTGCTTCAAATTGGAAATACCTGCAAGGATAAGAAACATGATCATAACTGGCTGTTCAGAATTGGCAGAAATAGGTATAATGAGATCCAATAGTTGGATGCTAAGGCTAGAGCAAGTCAAACAAGAAAAAAAAAAGTACAAATGTTCAACAGTGAGGATAACGAACAAATTGAACACTTTCCTAGGGACATGGCAGATTTTCCATCACCTGAAGTGTCTTATGTCAAGACTGGATGTTTTTCTAAGAGATGCTCTAGCTCAGACAGAAGTTATGGCTTATTGTAGAAATTTTCTATGAAACATTGCTCTTTACTTCAAGTTGACAGCCTGGTTTTATTTTTCTGTAAGGGAATTTTATAGACATCTTTTAAATTAACAAACAAAACCTGCCTCCAAGAAAGGACCATTGTCATCATTTAGTCTGACCTCCTGTTAAGACAGGCCATAAGACTTCCCTGAACTAATTCCTGTTTGAATTACAACATATCTTTTAGAAAAACACCCAAAATTGGTTTAAAAATTACTAATTATAAAGAATTGATCACAGCCCTTGGTAAGTTATTCCAGTGATTAAATTACCCTCACTCTTAACAAATGTTCACCTTATTTTTAGTCTGAATGTTTCACTTCGGTTTCCAGCTATTACATCTTGTTGTACCTTTATCTGCTAGATTGAAGAACCCATTTTGTTCCCCATATAGGTTTTTAAACACTGAGATCAAGTCACTCACTCTTCACCTTCTCTTTGTTAAACTACTAGACTGAGATCCTTTAATCTATTTGCTGCAAAAACAGACTTCAGCGTGAAACTGCAGAGTTGGAATTCATATGCAAACATGACAGTATCAGACTGGATCTAAATAGGGACTGGGAGTGGCTAGCTCACTACAAAAGGTAATTCTCCCTCTTCAAACATTCTCGCCGTCTCATAAATTGTTGTTAATGGCCCACATCTACACTGTTTGACTTGAGCTTCTTACCTCACCCTTCTTTCATGTGTATATATATACCTAACATACTGCATTTTTCACTTCATGTATCTGCGGAACTGGGTTGTACCCATGAAAGCTTATGCCTTAATAAATTTGTTAGTCTTTATAAGTGCCACACAGGACTCCTTATTTGTTTTGCTGCCCCTCTGAAAGAATCACATTGGCCCTTTTGGCCATAGTGTCAGGGAACTCATATTTGTCCACCATGACTCCCAGGTCTTTTTCAGAATCACAGCTTCCCAGGATTGAATCCTCCATTCTGCAAAAATGGCCTGTTCTTTGTCCATTGATGTATAATTCAACATGTGGCCAAATTTTAAATGCTTATCATTTGCTTGAGCCCAGGTTACCAGATCTAAAGCTAGTTCGAAATTTTTTTCAAAGAAACAGGTTTTTTATTTGGAAAATGCCTATTTATTGGAACCAAAACTTTTTGTGGGACTGTATCAGTTCAGAACAAATTTTTGTTGTGAAGGTTTCTAAGGTCCAAGATGGAATTTTTGATCAAAACGAGAGAGAGGAATCACCAAGAATAGCTAATAGCAACTTGCAGTGGTTCTCAACCTTTTGCGGGTCATGACACGCTTTCTGGTGTATTGTGATCTTACAAGACATACCAGCCCACTCCCTCTAGGCTCAATCCAGCCATCTCTCTGGCTGTCTGCAACACACTGCTGTGTGGTTACACAGTGTGTCGTGACACAGTAGTTGAGAACCGCAGAGCACTCACCTGGGTGTGGAAGACCCAGCCTCATGTCCCTGTTTCTTTCTAATTTTGTTTCATCCCAATGTGGAATGGGGAAAATGATTGAATCTTGAAAATGTTCACAGAACGTTAAAAGCGGTTCCCACTCAGGTCTAGTCCAGATGCTAATACAGTGGACGTTTTGTGACTGTGTGTAGGTGAGCTACTTTGAAGAATTCCATATTAAACTTAAGTATTTGGTGTATCTAATGAAATTGAAAATGATTGTGGCACTGTTTTGTTCATCAGCTGGAATTTTAAAAGACTTATGTAACTTATATTCCAGGTTATTCAAGTTTGAAAAAGCACTCACTGCATTGCGCTATGGACAGCACAAAGAAAGTTATTAACACTTCTGATGATGGATTTCTGCTTAGAATGGGCCTCAATGATAACAAGGCTGGAATGCAAGGACTGGATAAAGAGAAAATCAATAAAATCATAATGGAGGCCACTAAGGTTTGTTTGTGTAGCCTTTTCCCCTAATGCTTTGGGTTTTTTTTTCTTAGTTTTGTGTTAATAAATGGGGTGAAGCTATCTCTCTTCTGTGTGGGGTGACAAAGTAAAGATTACTTTTAATCACCCTTCACTCAACCAACAGGGAATCTGCTGGAAAGGTTGATATGGTTTGCAGTTGTATACATTTTTTCAATAGAACTCCTCTGGACTAACTACACCTCCGTTTTAGGGGTTTTCCAGGGGAAAGTAGCTGGTGGTACAACTTGGGAGGAGGTCCAAACCTGTGGGGATTTCAGAGAGTCCACCCATCAGACAATCTAGGAGTAAATGAGCAAGAGTGAGTTTTCCTCCCTTCTTTACACAACACTCTATTACAAGACAGGTTGATCTGGCCCTAGATTTGTTGTTAAACAGGTAGGGTAAAATAATGAATCTGTACTGTTGCTTTATGGAAGATCTGATACTATAGGGCAGGGGTGTTAAACTCATTTGCTATAGTGGGCCAGATTTGACTTAAAGGTACTTCACGTGCACCGAACATACCATAAATCGAAATACTAGGGCGCTTTTGCAGAACGCTGTGTTCTCTCTCTCTCTCTTCATATATTTCATCTGATCTTACTATTCTGCACTTCCTCCAACTGTAATTCTTTGTAAGAGACATTCCATTTGGTATTTGTGGAAATAATTTCTGCAAAACTGATATTGCTGCTGCCATTATATTGAGAGAGATGGAGCCAAGTATATGATAGCTTTTGAAAACTGTAGAATGAGGATAGCAAGTCTCATTCTATATTAAAAGCTGCATTTGTTGGGGGGGAAAACAACAACCTGCAGATTATTAGGGGTATTATAGCTTGTAAGTTTTTCTTCCAAATCTCTTCCCTTTCAGACACTCCAAAAAACAAAAGAAAAACCTTGTAAGGAACATGATCTTATTATTGGTCACTACGTGAGGAGCTGCAAGGCAGCTAAAAGGGAACCCAAATTTCATAGTTTTTTGCCAGCAATTACTAATATCTCAAATACTGTCCAAAATTTACTACTAGCACCAAAGAGAGGAAGTATGGGAATTTCTTTCCAATAGGCACACTAACTAGCCATTGCATATAGAGGGAAGAGAAGACTACATGCATGCCTGATACTGAAGGAAAGGTCATCTTAATATCTACTAGTTAGAGATTGGTTTAACCTTGAAGCATGAGATTTTAGATCCTGCCAACACTTTTTTTTTTTAGCATTAACTGTTATAACCTGGATTTTATAGTTATTCAAATAAATAACTAATCCTTATCTGAAAGTTGTTAAATTCCTGGTCTCAGTGCTGTCCTGTGACAATGAGTGCCATATTCCAACTACACCTTCTGTGAAAAAGTATTTAATCTGTTTTGAATCTGCCACTTTTTAATTACACAGAATGTCCCCGTGTTCCTGTGTTATGAGACAGGGAGAACAGAAGGTCCTGACCTACCTTCTCTACATCATTTATTATTTTTATATACCTTCATCATGTTCCCTATTATTCATTTCCTTTCCAGGATAAATATTCTCAGTTTTTTCCATCTCTTCATATGGAGATTTTCCATGCCTCTGAACATTCTCATCACCCTCTTTTAAACTCTTTTAATTCTACAACATCCTTTTGAGATTGGATGACAAGTACTGCAACGTCCTGACATTATTGACTTACATAATGGCATTATCTTTTTCCAGATGAGACCCTATATGGACCAGTGAGGAAGTGCTACATATGAAAAGTAAAAATTGCCCTACGTCAGTTTTCTACTTTTGCATTCAGTATCTTTTAAGATATAACTGAAAATAGCCTAGCCAGTACAAGTAATTTATTTCTTTTGGATTATTGGCATCTCTCTCTTTGTCTCCCCCTCCTTCCCTCCCTCTCTCTTCGCATGAGCTTAGCAGGTTTCCTTAGAAGTACATTGAATTCTCAGTGGCTCAGGGAAGGAAGAATACAAACTTCCTGTAATCTGAGCACCACGGTTAATTGAGGCATACACACAAAAGAGATGTGAAAACTCCAAATTAGATATAATACACATAAGAAATCCTTAAAGTATACCGAGCCCAAATTATCATATGGCTGTTATCTGCTTCTCTGATAGGATTGGAAACAACTGTCCATTCTATTTCACTGCTGCTTTTTCCATTTAAATGAGTTGTTAGAAGATAAACTGTATCTTCCTTTACTGTTCAGTTATTGTAAGATTATAAGAAAAACAATGAGCTTTCAGATGAATCCTCACTTTTTATTTTTCTGGTAGGGGTCTAGATTTTATGAAAATGAGCTTAAGAAAGATCAGCAAGTGAACCAACGAATTGAAAAAATGATGCAGTTAAAAGAAAAAATTACCAACCAACAGCTTCTGAAAGCACAACTACAGGTACTAACCAATTTGGGAAGTTTTTAGAATGGAAAGAATAATCATTTTTAGGGTGTATTGTTGATGTCTATCCTAAAATTTCAAAGTAGTGCACAAGTTTTTGCTTGCATAGTTTCATTTGATGTTAACAAGAATTGTGCAATTACAACCTGCATAACATTTTGATGTAAACTTATATTTAGTTAACTGAAAAAAATCTAAATATATAATAAAACTCCTTTCATTTTAAGTTTCTTATAGGAACAAAATGAAATTAAAACAAGAATTCCTTCATTCTCCTGATGCTGAAAAAACCTAATTAGCTAATAAATAAAATCCATTGCTCATGATCCATTCCTAAGAAACTCATTGATTTATTTTCTTAACAAATACCATAACAGTCATTTTGGTTTAAACATTTTGTGTGTCTTTAAAAAGAAAAACAAACCTTCCTGGTTTATGTGGGTATTGTGCTGGTTGACTTACCATGATAAGGAACAAGTTCCAGAGGGGTAGCCGTGTTAGTCTGTGTACAGCAAAAACAATGAGAATCCTGTGGCACCTTAAAGACTAACAAATTTCTTCGGGCATAAGCTTTTGTGGGCTCCAACCCACTTCATTAGATGCATCATGGGTTGGAATCCACAAAAACTTATGCCCAAAGAAATTTGTTAGTCTTTAAATTGCCACAGGACGTTCGTTGTTTTTTCATGGTAGGGAAAATTTTCATTAAAGTTATCTTATTCCTTTTGCCGGTGATTTATCTATCATTGCATGCTAGCAACTCTGAGAGTGTCATTAAGTCTTTAAAGTTACACAAACAAAAATCTAGACAAATCTGTGTATGTTCTACAATAGAAAGAATGGTTTCCTTTATTATTAGGTCTTTGGGTATGGACATCTGTGTACAGTGGAAGCACATAAAAAGTCTGAAACAGCTATGGAGATGAGAAATGGAGCTATGAGAATTTTTCTCTGGTCCAAAAAGAGGCACTTTTGCATACACATTCAGATACTGCAGTGCTGGACAATTTTATCAGAAACTAGATAGTATTGCATAGAAAAATCACATTAAAAGAACATAAAGGTTGCTAAGGCAAACACTCAGCATTTAGGAAATGATAGACATAAGGTTTCCTGTGCAAAGTTAATTTGTCTCTTTGTTCACATGCAGTATGATTTAGTCTTTTAATTACATGATTGTATTCTATTTTTTCCAATGTGATCCCTGCCTCATTCTGTCCACAGGATAGACAGTGCTCACTGAATGAGCAGCTGTTCAATATTTTGTTCTATCTCCATTGTTCAGTGTGTGATCCCATGCCTTATTTACCATACACTAGTCTAACTCAGCTCTGGACACAGAATTATTAATTTCCTCATGGATTTTTCTGTGGCACTCATTACTATAGTATTTGAGTGCTTCACCAACATCAATTAATTTATTTTCACAATGCCCATCAGGTCAGGTCATATTATTATCCTCATTTAACACATGGGGAACCAAGACAGAGAGAGATTAAGGTTAAAAGTGTCCACTAATTTTTCATCCCCATTTGACTACTGACAGCGGAGGACTTGATTTTTTCAGAATACTTCTGTTTAATTGCTCCCATTGACTTAAGTTCCAGATGCGAGTGCTTAACCCTTCTGCAGACCAGATCATCAAGTGGGGTACCCAGAAAATGAGAGAACACAATTAGTGACTACCTGTGAAAAGCTTTTTTTTTTAATAATGACTTGCCTAGCGTCACATAGGAACTTCCTAAAAGAGGCAGTATTAGAATTCAGTTCTCCAATGCAGCATTCCGCTGCCTTGGCCATGAGACTTTTACTTTCAAATACTACGTTGTGATTTGTAACTAGATGCTCTAATCATCTCCTCAGCTTGATAAACTGGAAGACAACTTGTGTAGAGTTACAAAGATATGAAAAACTCCATGCTTCTGTATAAACACTTCAAGATCAAATCTTACCAGTTTGTAGGATGGTAGAAGAGAGGGAAATTGGGCTCTTTATGGTGCTCAGTAACACGATAGTTCTTTTCAGGTTGACAATCAGTAATGATACTAAAATGTGCACGATTTCTAAAAAGCCATTTCTTTTGCTAAATAGTATCTCAGTGACACTGGACATTGTACAACAAAATCCATGGTGTCTGCAACATAATATCACATTTTCTAGTGTTTTGTTGTTATAATAGAATCTGCACTTGCTGTGGGACTCGTTATGTGTCAGAAATGAAAAATATAGATGTTTTAGCTTATTTTTATTTTGGATAACTTCCTCCATAGATAGCTAGGGTCAAAGGAGTAGTGATCACCACAGATTTTAGAAGGGTAGCTATGTTAGTCTGTTTTCAGCAAACGATGAATGGTCCTGTGGCACCTTACAGACTTACAAATTTGGGGGGGCATAAGCTTTCGTGGACTGGAACCCAATTTGTCATATGCATGTATCTGATGAAGTGGGTTCTAGCCCACAAAACCTTATGCCCCAAAATTTTGTTAGTCTCAAAGTGCTACAGGGACTCCTCCTCTTTATCACCACAAATATTCCAAAATAATCTCTAATATCTTCAGTAGACTCTGTCAATTTTGTAAACCCTTCAAAATTGACCATTAGCATTTTAAAATATTTTATTTTTCTTTTTAAAAGAAAAATGTTCATTCATGGGTACTGAATGTCATTGGTTTATTAATCAAGCAAGTTTTCCTATATAGCAAGTCTACACTTCAGATAAATTGTTCTTTGATGATTTAGACCAATTTACTGTCCAATGCAGAAGTAGCTGAAGTTTTCCAATAATCCATAATGTGGAAGATCAAAGCTATATTTTTATATTAATTTATTCAATACTATGATTAATTTAAAACTTTAAGAAGTTTCCAGCTATTAACAGTTGCAAACAGCTGATGTTTGTCATTTTTATACATATGGGTTCTAGCTCAGTTTTTAACTCTGCATAACATTCCTAACTCCTTGCAACTGGTATTACTAGTCACTCCTAGTTTCTTTCCATTCTGTCAGATAGATTTGCCAACATAAAAAGGCACCAAGTTAAGTTTTTAATTCTTACTTTATAAATGCTACTTAAAAAAGAAAATGTTTTGGCATCTATATTGCATCTTTGGGCAAGAACTAATCACAATAACTTCCTCAATCTATGTGTCTAAAACTAAATATAAAAGTTAAAGAATTTTAAGTCTAATGGACTAAACTTTCAGATCTTTTCCCTTACACAATATGTGGACAAAAACCTAAAACTTCCACATCAGAATCTTCTTTCAAAAGACAATGCGACACAATTTTTAAATTTATGCACCTGGTCTACCACTAAGAAACTAGACTTTAACTTTCTTCAGCTTTACTAGGGAAATATGGTTATGGACAAACACAATTCTCATAAGTAAGTCTACAAGCTTTTGTTTTACTGTGTTTCCTTGAATGAACTGTTATTGCTATTTTAGACAGTCATCTTTTTGATTCGTGACCAGGTTAAAGGAGTTTCCATCTCTGTTTTTATATGGTCATAAGACACTAATGAATCATTAGACATGGCATTGTGCTAGCAGTGCAGGTGGGGAAAAAACAGAAGTTTTATATAAAGAGTATGTGGAAATGCAGATTAAATTGTGTGACTGGAGGTGTGGGAGGCAGCATAAATTCAAGTAATTAAAGGTGATTTGAGTTTGAGAATAACCTATCAATGCTTTATAGATTATGAAATAATGAGAATTAACAAAGATAATTAATTAGAATGTAGAGAAATGTCTTTTGGAAATTTTAGATGGCTTTTAACACATGCTTAAATAATACTATAATGAAAATAACTAAATCTGCTCCTGGAGAATTTAAATGTAATGACTTGTTTTTCTTCTATATATTGCATCATGCTGTTTTGATTATTTTTTCAAATATTTCTTCTGTTATTTGAACTCCTCACCTCCTACCCTTCCCACAGTGCCTCACATTTTATACAAACCAGTTTGACCAGCCCAACTCACTGAACTAGTATATGGACTGTGCATTGCTATGTGGAACAGTTTAATTTGATTCCACATCCTGGTCTATCGGTTTTCAAGAAAATAGGCTGCGAGCAAACAATAGGGAAGAGAGAAAATCTCATATTACTCACTTATGATCCTTAAGGCAAATAAGGTGCTTCATGAAAGCTCAACTGGGTGAGAGTGGTGGGGGCAGCATTGGGGTCCCTGCCAGACTGGGGCACTGGCGCTTTGATTCATGGCACATGCCCCATGTGCCCAGCACCAGCGATGCCAGTGGTGAGAGGGAAAAGGTTATTCTGTAAACAATAAATACAACTTGTATACTTGTGAAATATTATACATATGTATGTATTAATATGACAGGCTTTTCCACTTCCATTTTTTTGCCACCTGTTAGCTACATCCTTTCCTCTCAGAACAGGTTGCAGCAGAAATAAGCTTTCTCCTCTTAGTGTAGTATGTGATAAGGCTTTTCTCTTATTATTGTTTGGACTGCAGCACTTAGGCCAATATAATATATTTTTGTAATTTCTGGTTTTGTGTACATGTTATACACTTTTGTACAGGTGGACAAACTTGCACTGGAGCTAGAGCAGAGCCGTGATCTCAGCTGTACTATTGTACACATTGACATGGATGCCTTTTATGCAGCAGTAGAAATGAGAGACAATCCTGAGCTGAAGGAAAAACCTGTAGCAGTGGGATCGATGAGTATGCTGGTAAGATCAAATGTCAAGCTGATAGAAAAACCAAATTACATAAGGCTTCAGTTTAACAAGATACTGTTGTGACAAGGACTTTGAAATGCATGCAATAATAATAAAAGCAGATGGAGAACATATTTGTTCTCTTAGTGTGTAAATTTGCATTTTACAGTTAAAAGAATTAGGTAGTTCGCAAAATATTAAGTTATGAAGAGGTCACAGACAGGGAAAAGTTGTCTATTAAGCATATAAATTCTTGGCCTGATCATTCAATTCAAGGTGGAGAATACCATGCTGGGACGTGTAGTGTCTTTGTACTGTATCTTTATTTTGATGTTTAGAGCCATATTAAGCTTGTTTGTAGAACTTTGTGGGGTACAGTTTGATTGGCAAATTAGGTCATATAGATACCAATCTAATATATAACTCCTATGTGAAATAAAATGTATTGATTTGTTATTGATTAAAATATGAAATTATATATTACATTGAGAGAGATCCTTAGCAATTAAACTACTTAGATTCAAATTATTTTAAACATGTAGGATGAGAGTTGCATTTTGAAGTCTTTTTTCTTCGATTGTTCATTATTAGCGAAATTCCTATCAATTAAATGTGAAATGAAAATTACATTAAGGAATTTTAAAAAGCTTTAGCATATACCAGTGGATTTATTTTGTCTGATTCTAAAAATGATGTTGATGTGAATTATGATTAGTTTGAATTGTACATACTGGCCCATGTTTTGGCCTGATTTATATCATATTCAGTCAGTGGAGTTGCATGGGGAAAAAAATCAACCTAGAATTTGCTCCATATAGTATTCTATAGAAGTGAAGAAGTTGTAAATTTATCATTATTTTGGATATATTATCCATTTTTATAGATTTTTTTTTTGTGACTTTTTTCCTGATGTAATAGAGTTGAGGGTGCTCAGCACTTTGGAGTATCAAGCTTGTTGACTTTGCGTAGAGCAGAAGTGGTAAAAACATAACCTTTATTAAGTTTGTTTATTTCTTCCTCCAAAACTATTTCTGGGAAATAATTCAGTCTCCAAATATGAATTCATATGCAAACTAGATACCTTCAGAATGGGTTTGAATAGGACTCTTGAATGTCTGGGACCTGGGTCATTACAAAAGGTGATTTCTGTGACCGGGGCTTCCTGGGATACCTTCCTGGACGTGCAAAAATCAGGGCAAGCTGCAAAACTGGGAGCCAGACTCCCCACACATTGATGGGTGGTACTTAAACCAGTCTCCCTATCAGTCACAAACAGGCGTCTGGTTCCCCACACCGGGTACCAAGAAGTCTGTCCAAAATAGAAACAGCTCCCTTTATTGCACTCCAGCTCCTCTGGCTCCCACCTAGCCACACGGTCCCTTAAAGATATAGGTTCTCCTGACCCCAAAGGGCCAGCCATAGCACACAGAACAATATAGGTTTGGATCTTACCCAAAATATCACACTGGTAGCCAATCCTTTAGCAACTACAACTAAAGGTTTAATATAAGAAGAAAAGAAGCAAATATGAGAGATGTTAAAGGGTCAAAGCGAATCACATACATACAAATGATTTAAAGTTCATGAAAAGCAGTTTGCAGGCTTGTTCCTCTGGTAAACACCCAGCACCAGGGTGGGCCTCAATCCTTTGTTCAGTCTCAGAGGAATAGTTCCAGAGATGGGTGTCGGCTGGGGACTTGAGAGCAAGATGGAGTTGGGGTTGCTGCCTCATATCACCTCTGGCCTTCTCCATGCTGTGTGCAGTTCTTTCCAATCAAATTGGAGTTGAGTCACATGTTCAAGTCCTAGTGGCTCAACAGGTTTTCTTCTTTGGCCTGTTATACTGGCGAGCTTCCTTAATGGGCCATTAAGGAGACAATGGCTGGGTAGACATTCAGTCTGGGGAGTTTCCCCAACCTTACCCAAGTTAAAATATAACAATTATATTCCTAACTTCTAATATGAATACAAATCCTACACATAAACTATATAATCATTCCCCACAAATTATTACCTTTCTATTGACATCAAACATGGCACAGTTCCTATGGATTATAACAATTATAAAATATTAATACAAAATACTATCATAAATGGTTTCCTAAATCCAGACAGCGTCACAATTTCCTCCAAATTTATCCTTACAGCTCCTGCTGAGAGCTCTGGCTACCTTCTAACAGTTTAAATCAAAACAGCTTGTTCACTTTGCAGATATTGGCCAGCAGTCTGTCCCTCTGGATCTGTTTGAATTAACATTGTGACCCACCCTTCTCTGTATCTATATATTTATATCTAACATGCTTTTTTTCCCATTTCATACATGTGACAAAGTAAGATTATGCCCACAAAAGCTCATGCGATAAATAAGTTTGTTAGTCTTTAAAAGTGCAACAGGACTCTTTGTTTGTTTTGCTGAGATAGAATAACACAGCTACCTCTCTGAAACCTGTCAAAATGCGTCTTAGTGCCTCTTTAAGCAGATTTGCAAAAACTCTAAAATATTCTCTTAAATAAGTTTATCAATTACCAAATGGACTTAAATTGAACCCTCAAACTAGAGATGAAACACTGTCCAGTTACCAATCCCCAGAACCATGTAGTTCTCATAATGCAAATATATTACAAACTATAGAACGTAACATGCTGAATCTGCAAGGAACTGGTTACTGCAGTTTAATAGATGTTCTGTGACAAAGAGTGTTGGCGCTATATCTTTTTACTTCAGTCTTTAAAATTGCTGCATGTATTAAAACTCACAAATACGCTGTATGATTTGTTTATTTAATTCTACATCTATTTTTTCTCCTGCTAAGTCCACTTCAAATTACCATGCTAGGAGATTTGGAGTACGTGCAGCCATGCCTGGATTTATTGCTAAGAAACTATGCCCACATCTTACTATAGTGCCATTAAACTTCAAAAAATACGGAGATGTGAGTAAGGAGGTAAGTACTCAGTGAGAACTTTTCTTTTACTAATAGCAGCACATAGTTTGTTTTAGATTTTAAGACAACAGTAAATGAAAATTTATATGTAAGATTCAAAAAGGTGAAACTTTTCAAGACATGGCTTTGAATGTAAATTAAATACAGCATTTAAATTAATGTTTTGGAGCAGTAGGGACAATTTCATACCTAAAATCTAGTTCCATTAAGAGAGTGCAGCTAATAAAGATTTTGAATATTATGTAATTAACAGATTGTCTATAGAATATTGTTATACTGATAAATTCCAAATCATAGTGCATAATTTAATAATTAGGAAGCTAGGAGTAAATAGGGAGCTGAGAGAGAATTATTTCACACTATAATAACCATGTGGAGTACTAATCACTTGGGAGAGCTATTGAATCAGAGCATTAATGAGTTCAGAGGACACCTACATTTGTTTACAGAGAATGAAGAGACTGAGAAGTAATGTGGAAAAAATTAAGGAGGGAGGAAAGGTGATTACACTGTCTTGTCCCTAGAAAATGTAGTACATTCCTTTCCATTAAAGACAAAATATCTATGCATGTCATTAGCACATTATAATGAATAACTGTATCTATTTAAATACTTTGTATTCTTTTCAGAGTTATACATTGGTTTAGGTTATACTCTTAAACTTTCACCTGAGATAGTTGCAAAAGCTCAGTTTGAATTAACATCAGTAGAAATATTTATAATATGTATATAAAATCATGTATGAAGAAAGATTAAACAGTCTGTACACACTGAGCCAAATTAGTCCTTGGACTAAATTCTTTAAGTTCTGTTGAATTATACCAAGGATGAATTTAACACAAGAGTTACAAAAAATAGTGGGTTATTTTCACCATAAAGGTTACTGGTAAACTAAACACTGGTGTTAATTAAATTTGATGTTCTTCAGTTCCATCTTATGAATATAATGTATAGTGTACAAATATATAGTTTTGAGAATGACTCAGACTTGTTTTTGATATTATCAGAACCTCAGGATATGTATGTACTTGGGATAAGGGTTGAAAATTTGTGTGTGTGTGTATGTTCCTTTTATTATTGGTGTTTTGGAGTAATAATTATTTCTATTAAGGGAGCATTAGATAAATATGAGGCCAGAATCCACATATGCAAATGACTTCACCCTGCATTGATTCCAAAGAGTAGGAGAAAGAAGGTAGCATTGCATTGTTCCCATTCTACAAATGAAGAAATGGGACACAGCAAGATTAATTAACTTGCTCATGATCCAGTGACAGAGCCAGGAAGTTAATCTAGATCTTCTAAATCCAGAGCCTTCGCCAAAGTATGCTGCAAATCTGAGGCGTAGGGATGACTCTGGTGTTAACAGTATAGGTCAGTATCCAGACCCATTTAAGGCCTGATGTTATATCCATTGGAATCATTGGCAAATCTCCGATTGGCTTCAATGGTGACGGATTAGACCCCTTACGCATTGGCCCCTTCCTGAAAATTCCCATTTCTTCCCATTTGTGAAGATTGTTTTTATTATAATTCCATTTTTACTAAGACCTGGATTGAAAATAGTAAGCTGATTTCACATTAGCAATCAAAATTTGTTGAGAAGGTTATGTTTTTAATCACTTTCAAAAAGAGGAAGTGCCCATGACTGTCCTTGAAGCTTTAAATCACAAAATTATACTCAAATTTTCAACCATTTTATAGTAAAAGTGAAGCATTTAAAAGTACAGATTAGGTGTCAGAATTTTATTTTGAGGATTTATTCTAAGATGCTGCTATTTGCATTTTATAAGACCTTCAAAAGAATATTTAAATAAGATAAGTACTGTGAGTGCTTTGGGGAGATGAAGATCTGATAGACATAAATGAGTTGTAGGGTCATTATCTATTAAATAACTAGTAAATTTCTTTAATACAAGGAAATGTCATTGTTTGATTGACACTTGTGTAAGGAGAGACTTATTTTTCATGCTATTGTGGTCAGAACAATGAATTTCAGCTTCTTTTCTAAAGCTTTCCTATATTTTATCAAAAGAATTGCAGTAAGTAAATTAACTAAAGTGAGCTGTATTATGTATGATAGGGTTACAATTAACACTAAGAATCAGTTCTGATAACGTGCCCATTGTCCTCAACAATTACACTAAAATATACTCAAGCTATCAACTACGATTTATTTTTCCTACAGTTAAAGATTTCTTCTATTAGGCAGACCGTTTTCTATATGCTAAATTAAATGTATGATATCCTTCAAGAATCCTTGCAAATTACAGCACAGCATGAAAAACTGAAATAGATAACATACACATCTCATATTCTGATGAACTGACAAACGTCTTGAACTTTTTTCACATGGTTACCACAGTGTCATATAAATCTAATGATGTGCAAGTGTACAGCCCCTTAAACTTATATCTCAGAGCTATCTCTTTAGTAAAATACACTTTGCTCTGAGAGCCTGTACTTTGCTCTCGTGTGTAATACTGACTTCTTTCTGCTTTTACTTGAGAAACAGAAGTTGTATACATTTTCAATGTCTCAATACATTATTTAATAAACATTTATAGTAATAGTACTGGTTGTTTGAGCATAATGGATGTGCGAAGTATACATGTTGTTGCAAAAGTATCAATTGAATTGCAATATACACCAACATCTTTTGCTATTGCAATACAACCTTAAACTTTTTCTGTGTGTTTATGAAGGTTAGAGAAATACTGGCTGAATATGATCCCAGTTTTATGCCCATTGGCCTAGATGAAGCCTACTTGAACATAACAGAATACTTAGAGGAAAGAAAGAACTGGCCTGAGGATAAAAGAAGATACTTCATCAAAACTGAAAACACTGCAAAACATGGTAATTAAATTTATCAAACCAAAGTAATTATAGATATTTATCTTGCTTTTATGATTTAGCATAGTAAATTGGAAATTATTATATACTAAAATTATGATGTATGGCTCCATAGAATAGTCAATTCTAAAATGTAAACACATCTCTTTGCTATTAAAAAGGATTTTGACTCTCCGAATAGGTATTTTATAGCATGCTGCAATCAATGGTATTTAAGCCTTAACTTCTCTTTAGAAGTGCGAGAGATCATGTTGCAAAAGCAATACAGCTGAGCTCCAGCAAAGTGCATTTTAGGAATAAAACGAGTACTGAACTGTGTAAAAATAAAATAATGATTAAAACATTATTACATTTGGTCTTGCTATTGGAATTTGGAGAGGCAGAAGTTCCCACAGCTGGATTCGCCACTGAGGTTTATTAAAGAATGGGCAAAGTTTTGTGCCAGTTAATGACTTTATGCTCAGACCAACAGTATCTTTTTAATCTCCCAGCATGTCAAAACTATAAAGGTCACTGAGTAGATTAAAAAAAAAGAATACACCTTTCAACTCTACTGAAAAACACTGGACCATTTTCTGTTTGAACAGAGATGAAACAAAATAAGTATTATAGATATGTGGCATATTACATCTGTGCCCATAGGCGTGTCTGTCTTCAGAAGAACTCAGTATCTCCTTAAATGAACAGGATTAATCTCTTTTAATACCCCATGCAAACGCTCAGGATATTGAGTTCTCATTGAAGTCAATGGCAATTCTGTATGTTGAAGGCTTGTAGAGTCATAGAAATGTAGGACTGGCCTGGACTTCAATAGGTCATCAAATCCAGTCCTCCGCGTTGGAACAGTACTAAGTATTATATAGACAAGTGGTTCCCAGCCTTTTCAGTAACACGGCACACTTCAATGAGATGAACAATTCCAAGGCACACCTCATCTGGGATGGCCTTGCCAGGCCCTTGCTGGCCTCATCGGAGCCCCTACCGGGCCCCCCACCAGCCTCACCAGGGCCCCTGCCACCACCTTCCAGGTCCCCCTAATTGGGACTCGCCAGGGTTCCCACCCCTCCACCAGGGCCTGCACCAGCCTTCTAGCCCCACAACCTCGTCTGACCCTCAAAGACCCCCTTGCGGGCCTTATCAGGTCCCTCGCAGGGCCCCCCCCCCGGCCTTACCAGGGCCCTGCCTGGCCCGCACCAGCCTCCCAACCAGCCTCATTGAACCATCGCTGGTGCCTTGCTGGCCTCTCTGTGATCCCTCCTGACCTTGCTGGGGTCCTCCACCAGCCTTCCTAGGTCCCCTGCGGGCCTAGCTGGGGCCAGCACCAATCTTCTACCCCCTCACTTGGCCTGGGCCTCTGCTGGCGATATTGGGGCCCCCACCTCTGCCCCCATCAGTCCCTCGGCAATCTAGTCGGGGCCTCCACCAGCCTTGCTGGCATCACCAGGGCTCCTACTGGGGCTACACCAGCCCCCATGCCGGCCTCATTGAGGCCCCTGGAGCCCCAACCCCCACCGTGGGGGCCAGCACCAGCCCTCCGGCTCCCTGTCTCATTAGGCCCTCCTGGCCCCCCACGGGCCTCGCTAGGGCCCCTGCAGGCCTTGCTGCAGCCCCCACCGGCTCCATCCTACCCCTGTCAGGACCCCCATCAGTCCCCCGCCCATGGGTGGATTTTGAAGCTGCCCCTGTTGGAGGCAGCTCCAAACCAGACCCCCCCACCCCAGCCCCATCTGGCTCCAGCTGCTGGGGCCAGGTTTAGATATTTTAAAATAAGACTGTCAGCAAAGCTTTTCTTTCTTTTCTTTTTTTTTAAAAAAACCCTCAAAGTTGTGCTTTTAATGGATATCTTAAAGTACTTTGTGTGATTAAAAGAAAATAATTTACAAAATCTAAAGCTGTATTAATAGCAATATTAACTTTATAAACACTTCAGTGAACAATTTTTTGTTTTGGATACAAATATTCCCTTTCAGTGATTGCAACCCAGATACGGCAACATTTTGCTACTGCATAGAAACAAGCAACTGATCATGACTAATCTATTTTAATTTCTAGTCAATGAAGTTCAAAAAAGTAAATAATCAGCATGACTGGCTAAAATATCTTTACATTGTTTTAATCATTGACTCTTTAATAATCAGATTTTTAAAAATCAGTTTTAAAATGCTGCTTTAGTAACATATATTCGGTTTTTTAAAAATACGATTTTTAACACAAAAATTCCACCAAGCTATTATGGAAAAAATTCTGTTATTTAAAAAGACATTTTCAGGGTATATTTTTATAACGTTAATATAAACATTTAGAACTTTGACAGTGTAATTCTTTTCCTAAGTGTTTTAATTGTGGGAAGGAGAGGATATATGGGCATGTACCTGCTCTCCTCACACGTATATTCCCTTCCTCAAGCCTTGTGGACCAAGTACATATGAAATTACCATCTTGCTTCTGCCACAGGCCATAATCAACATAAAAAGTCTTTCTTTTTCTCTCTATCCCTTGAGGCACAGTGGGCCTGAACATTTCCCAAGACTTTGTGTAATTTACAAATGATCTCACAAATACAATCTACTCCCACTTGTTTGATCCATTTTTTCTCATTAGTTTTCATTTCAACAAGTCACTTAGCTGACCTAAATATGTGCAAAGCTTGGTAATATTTTCTGTATGATCTGAGTACTCTTTTTTTTTTTTTTTTTTTCAATTTGTTACCTTCCCTCCTTTGATACTTTTGCAGCTGGACTGCAGAGCACCACTCTGGATTTCACCCAGCTGGGTAAACCTAGAATATCTTGGTTAAAGCTGGTTAGAAATTTTCAGTGGAGTGTTTTTCCATTAGAAAATGCAGATTCATCAAAAGCTATGTGTTCTGCCTGAGTGTGTGTCTTTCAGAGGCTACCATCCAGCTCCTAAGCAAACCAGGTTTCCAAAGCTTGTACGTTTCAGGTTCTTCTGCAGCCCATAAGGCAGGGAGTTTTGGGAGCATGAGTTCCCTTGTAGCTTACCAAATGAGCTGCCTGGGAAGCTGGGCAGTTGTGGTGCTGGGAACCTTATGACACTGAATTCCACTGTAGCCTGCCAGGTGAGCTGTGGAGGAGCCAGGAAATTCAGGCTTGTGGCTCCTCTGTATCTGCCTGAGGAGCCACTTGGCAGGCTGCAGCAGAGCCAGCACTTCTAGGCACTGTTGTTTCAGAAACATCAGAATATCTCCACAGAGAAAAAGTTTGTGTTTCTGAAACAAAATATTGCAGAATTTACTTCCACAGAAAAATTTCAAGGTTTTAACTTTTGATCTCAGTCTGGGACAAAAGCATTTCCTAAATCTCGGTTTTATTTTTCCATCAAAATGAAATTCAGTTTCTGACTAAATCTAATCCTAGTCCAAGCTCTAGTCACATATAGGATGAGATGGTTATGACCTTTCTTTTATAAAAAACAAAATAGTAATTGAAATTATTTCAGCTACATAATTATTTGAACTTTGCAAAGAGAAGAAAACAAAATAGCTAAATCAGCTTTTGTCAGGAGCTGTGTAGGGGAATCAATTAACAAAATATATGTTGCTTATTAGGAAACATGAATTACACATCTACCTTTTTATAATGCAAGGTAAACAAGATATAAGTGCACCTGATGAACTTGAGTTGAATGAAGATGTCCACTCGTCCTCACCAATATTGTTTGAAGATAAAACTTCTATAACAGAGGAACAGTTGGCTGCTACTTCTCACCTGCACATTGAAGTACAGAGCGATCAAGAACTGTTGTTAAATTCAGTGGTCTTTGGAACTTCAGCTGAGGAAGTTGTGAAGGAAATTCGCTTTCGGATTGAGCAAAAAACTGGATTGACTGCCAGTGCAGGTACACACATGTACATAAAGGATAATACTTTCACATCTGTAATGCCTTCCACTCAGTGATCTCAAAGTGCATTACAAGCATTAAAAAATTAGTCTCCTATCATTTCTATGATGTAAGGAAGTATATAACCAATTTACAGATGTATAAACTGAGGCACAGATTGTGACTTGCTCAGGAGAAAGGAGAAACCTTGCTCAAATCACAGGAGAAATCTGTTTGAGAGAATAATAGAACCAAATCTTGTGTTTTATTTAATCACAAGAAAATAATTTTTCTTTAATGATTATTGCTGGAATTATATACTTTTAGTTAACGACAGCAGTTACATCATCCTTTCGCTTCCTGGTTTCCTTTCCAATCATAATTTTAATATGAAAAAGTGACTCAAAGGGCTCAGGCACTAGCTTTATGCCACTGGACACCTGCATTTAAATGCTAGCTTGCACTTCTGATTTCATAAGCCTTTGATAAAAGATAGATTTAACATTGGAATGCCATAGCTACCACTAGTTAGGATAAAAGAACATTAGCAGAGCTATGTGGGAAAACATATTCAACATTTGCCCATCTTGTGCCTCACTCAAGTGAGTTTTAACCTCCCACTTTCCTAGCACTAAACACATGGACATGTTAAAAATAAAATAACAGTTTACTAGATGTGCTAGTATTTACATTTCAAGGCAAATCTATGCAGGTCACACTTGCCCAACTGACTTGCCAGCTGGAATTCGATCTGTGATATCCTGTCTGAATTGACCCTAATAGGCTGTATCAGGGTTAAATTCCAGAACTGCATTCACCCTCTTAGTTCAGATAAAAAAACAAGGAGTCCTGTGACACTTTTAAAGACTAACAAACTATTTATCGCATGAGCTTTCATGGGAGAAAATCACACTTGGTCAGACAAAGTGGGATTTTCTCCACAAAAGCTCATGCGATAAATAATTTTGTAAGTCTTTAAAAGTGCCACAGGATCTGTTCAAAGAAGTTATCAGAGCCTATGGAGCTTGGTGCATTGGTGAGGGGTAAGGGTTGGGGGTCAGCCAAAAGATAGACGGGGAAAATGTCATGTATAAACAGATAGAGTAGGAAGTAATAGAATGGGACAAAGCTGGATGAAACCCAACATCTTACTTCATATAGTACCCTTCAAAACTCAGGAGCAGCTCTGATTCACTGTCAAAAAATCTTAGTTTCATGTCTATAAAATGTCATCCTCCTCTGGATGAGTCCTTGTTTAGAAAAGGGTTGTGGACCTCTTGAGGACATCAGGGATTTAATGAATGAAAATGAAAAGTGATTACTGTTTAATCTCACAATTTAGAAGGTTAATTAGTAAGCAGTGATTACAGAATGATTCCTATCATTGCCAGGAATAAATTATACTTGCTATAAACAGTAATCAGGTTTTAAATCATCAGAAGCATCACTCTCTTTGTCATCTGGTGTTCACCTTTGGTACCAACAGGGTTCATCTGTAAAAACCCAGTTATTTTGTGTGATGATTTGGGACTCTGTTAGTACAACTTACGAATTCTGGTTGATAGTATGAAGTTGTATGATGGAAAAACTGTAGTATCTTGAGTGCCTATATGTCTGTGGACCCACTATTACTGATAGACCTACAGCAAGAATAATGGCCTGGACTACCTGCTAGCCTTGCTGGACACAACAGTTCCTAAGGACTCCAGGGTGAGCTAGAAAGTGGCATTGTGGTTAAATGTTTGTTGTTTTGTAGGATCTGTGCTTTACATGACTAAATGAAAGAACATTACGGCAATATGCAAAGTGTGTGACCATGCATTATATGATTTACAACTCCTGTGAGCTTCGGAGAGCTCTAAACTATAATCAAAAGCTTCACAGCTTTGAGGCAGAGTTTTGGAACTGGGTATGACTGGGATACCCTGCAGATCAGCATTGGCCCTGGGACCTAAGGTGCAGGTGGGCTGAGGAGCTCCATGAAAGGGTAGTGAACTGAGATTCAGTGCTCAGGAAATGGGCCAGAGAGGTCAAGGGAGGAAACAGGAATGTGACCTGCTGTGACCAAGGCTCTGGCAGCTTTCCAGTATATCCAAGGAAGCAGAGGCTTGGGCAGGGCCATCCTTTAGGAGCCCTGCGGTTATGCGGGCCCCCACCACTGCCGCGCTTTGCCCCGCTCTACCCCATTGCCTTCAGCGGCAAGCCGAAGACAGCGGGGCAGGGCGGGAACACAAAGCCCAGCCTCTGGGCTGGCCATCCCCATCCCCAGGGTGGAATAGCTGGTCCAGGGGTGCGGCAAGTGGAGCCCAGCCTCTGGACCAGCCTGCCTCGGGACAGAGCCGCCAGGCCAGGGGAGGTACAAGTGCATGGGGCGTGGCCTCTCTGGGATGGTCCTCCTGGCCCCTCCCCCCAGCACAGGTGGTGCCTGGGGGCCCCCACAAGCTGATTGGCCCTGGGCCCTGACCCCCTCAGAGACGGCCCTGGGCTTGGGTTCCCCTCACAGCAGTCCACGTACCAAATTGTAGAAAGCTTTGCATTTAAAGAAATTGAACTTCTCATCACTTAAATATGTTCCAGAGGGGTAGCCGTGTTAGTAGAGTTCAGCAAAACAAACTTGGAGTCCTGAGGCACTTTTAAAGACTGACAAATTTATTTATCGCATGAGTTTTCGTGGGAGAAAATCCCATTCCATCAGATGCTTGAAGATGGGGAATTTACAGAAATTCTGTAAGTGTCTGACAAAATGGGATTTTCTCCCATGAAAGCTCATGCAATAAATAAATTTTGTTAGCCTTTAAAAGTTCCACAGGACTCCTTGCTTGTTTTAATTATATATGTTGTCTACAAGTATAATACCTTTCATCCTGAATATCTCTAAGTATTTTGTACCCCTAACTTGTCTAAACCATGCACAGGGAGCACTTTAGCTTCTACTGCAGAGTTAAAATGAAACATAGCAATTCTCACATACTTACTCTTACAAAAAGTATCAGGGGACTGTATTAGCCAAACCTGGTGAGAATCTCTGTTTTACATCAATCATCTCCTTTCTATTTATTTTTGTTTGGTCTTTGCCATGCATAGGAGGACTAGTTTCAGACATTTAAATTTAGGAACACTGAAATAGAAAATTGAGACTTGTGGTTACAATATGTGTCTGGTTTTGTTTTGTTTTGTTTCTTTTTAAGGAATTGCTCCAAATATGATGTTAGCAAAAATGTGCAGTGATCAAAATAAACCTAATGGACAGTTCAAAATCTCCCCTGATAGGCAATCTGTAATGGACTTCATCAAAGATTTGCCCATTAGAAAGGTGAGAATATTATCAAATTTACTATACACTTGTGTTCTCCTTAAATAAATGGATAGTTCTAAAACAGATAATTTACTTAAAGATAATTTCATTTCTTCAGGGCAAACCTAATTCTACAATTATGTTCGACTAGAACTGTACTGAATGTTGAACAGTGAGCATTTATAACAAGCTTACAAAGATTCCAATTTTACTGAGACATTAATTCTTGTTCTTCAGGTGCCTGGTATAGGAAAAGTAACAGAGAAAATGTTAAAAGCTCTTGGAATTCTGACTTGCACAGAACTTTACCAGCAGAGAGCACTGCTTTCTCTCCTTTTTTCAGAAACATCTTGGCATAACTTCTTGGATGTCTCACTTGGTTTGGGTTCAACAGATTTGGAAAAGTATGTCTTGTGTTTGTTTTACCATATGTTTTACCAGTTATATGTCTGTGTTCACTTTACATTTTGCTAAATATTTCCCCAGTGTATTACACATTGTGAATGTTGTAAGACAGATATGCTGGGTTTGACATTAAAAATATCGTGTGTGTGTGTGTGTGTGTGTGTGTGTGTGTG
>ML685768.1:2453316-2526538 GCA_007922175.1 Pelusios castaneus
AGAGAGAGAGAGAGAGAGAGAGAGAGAGAGAGAGAGAGAGAGAGAGAAAGTGTAAAAGTTGTAACTGTTAGTATTGTCTTATGAATAACCCTGTACAAATGTTAACTTATAAAATAACCACTTTTTTAAAAGTGTGGGATTTGTTAATGTGTGGCCCTTTTGAGTACATAAAATACCTATAGTCCATATAGAAAACAAAATCTTTGTCTAATTTATGGTATCTAAATAATCTTCCAAACACATTTTTGTCCATACATGGACACCAAGAAATGAATGATGCCTAGCTTGAAACACTTGTTGCTTAGAATAAACTCATCAATACTAAAATAGATTACAAAGAATGTCATATGCATAACTAACCTAAACAAAGACTATTTTATTATAATTATTTAACTTACTCAGAGAAGTTCAAGTGTTTCTTCCATGCCTTTACTATTCCTAATTATTCTCATGTGATTATGTCAGATCTTCATCTGGTATATATTGTGATAGCTCCGTTCAATGGCGCTATGACAGTTTACCTAGCTGAGGATCTGTCCTTAGTTTCTGTGTCTCCTAATGTGTTTAGATATAATTCTTAAAAATTGATTGTATGAAAGACGCTGAATTTGTTGGGGTAGAATCCAACATCTTGTTTCGTTCTTCATATCTAATCTAATACATGGTATTTCTGAAACTCTTATCATCGTGGTATCTAAATGCTGCCCTTATGGGCTCATAATGGAGAAAGAAGGAGGGGCCAATATCTGCTCCAAAATTGTCACCTTCCCACGTCTGCCTTGAATGCAAATACATATCCTTCCATCACTCTAAAACCGCAACTAACATTTTGCCATGCTGTTCGTGTTTAGTAATATGAGTAAGAGCCCTAATTAAAGATTCTGAAAACCTTTCCTTTTAATCCTGTCATGCTGTTGCTTTTGGATAACATTTTCAAAAGCACCTGAGGGTATGTCTACACTGAAGGGATGGAAACCCATGACAGCGAGTCTCAGAGCTTAGATCAACTGACTTAGGCTCATGGGGCTTGTGCTGTGGGGCTAAAAATAGCAGTATAGACATTCCTTGTTGGGCTGGAATTTGGATTCTGAATCCCTTCTCTCTTGCAGGATTTCAAAGCCCTGGCTCCAGACCAACCAGGAACATCTGCATTGCTATTTTTAGCTTGTAGTGCAAGCCCCATGAGCTTGAGTCAGGTGACCTGGGCTCTGAGACTCTCTGCCATGGTTGTTGGTTTTGTTTTGTGGCAATGTAGAAATACCCTAAGAGACTTTGGAGCCTAAGTCCATTCTCAGAAGTGCTTTGGCACTTAGCCTAATTCTCATTGAAAGTCAATGGGACTTAGGCTCTGAAAGCCATTAAGCACTTTTGAAAATATTGCCTCTTGTTCTTAGCATTGCTTCTCTGGTATTAGCAGAATGAGAAATTCTTCTCTGTTGAGACTGCAAAATAATCTCATAGGTAGTAAAACATAACAACAAAACAATCCCAGATATTTAACACCACAAATTTTGAAGAACAGTTTTGGGGCCCTTCTGGGTTTGAAAAGCACAGTATAAATGTAAGTTGTCATTTATTTATAAAAATAAAAAAGTCTCCACACCACAAAAACTTAGCCCAATATGCACCAACCACAAATATTTATATTTTTTTCCAAAGATGACTTGTGAAGGATAAAATGGCTTATGCAGTATTCCTGTATGATGGATAACGAGAGCCTGAAAGCTTTTGTTTTTAATTATAAAAATAATCTGATTGGTTTTGTTTACCTTAGGAAATCAAAGTCCTGTCTAGTCTGCAGGACTTCATAATGACTGTGAAAATTTAAAGCACTAGTGATATTATAAGAACCTATGCCAAAAATGTTAAGTCAGTGGTTCTCAACCAGGTGTGTGCTTAACAGAGGCCTTCCAGAGATTCACACGCAGATGTCCTTCCAGGGAGTACATCAACTCATCTAGATATTTGCCTGATTTTAAAATAGGTTACATAAAAAGCACTAGCAAAGTTAGTACAAACTAAAATTTCATACTGACAAGACTTATTTATATTGCACTATATACTACACTCTAAAATGTAAGTAAAATATTTATATTCCAGTTGATTAATTTTATAATTGTATGGTAAAAATGGGAACGTAAGCATTTTTTCAGTAATAGTGGTGCTGTGATACTTTTGTATTTTTATGTCTGATTTTGTTAGCAAGTAGGTTTTAAGTGAAGTGAAACTTAAAGGTATATAAGACAAAATCAGACTCCTGAAAGGAGTCTGGAAAGTTTGTACAGTACAGTAGTCTGGGAAGTTTGAGAATCACTGCATTAAGTCACCAGAAAGGCAAGAGATTTTTCATTAGACTGTTTAAAAATTTGTTTTTAATTTGATCTTGTTAACACCTATTAAACTTGAGTGATGAACATTTTGGAGTAAGCAAGCCTTTGTTAATGTTTCAATCCCTGCTCCTTCAACAGATATTGGGGTTTATGGTAAACATCCCTGAGACCACCCAGATGATCATCCCACAATTTTTTTGTAGAACAAATTTTATATTCCTGATCCAGGAAAAAACAAGCCTAAAATACTTTAAAAAAAAAAAAAAAAAAAAGCCCTGAAGACACGTTGGTTTATATTATATAATAACAAAAAAGTGACAAAAGGTGCACAAGACCAATTTTTTAAAAATCCTTCACAGGTCATCTTTAAAAAGGATTCAAATGGAAAAGAGGATTTTTCTCTCAAGACTGATATATTAATGATTCTCATTGGAAGCACTTTGCAAGAGATAGCAAAGCAATACAGTGGAAGAAGTGTATATAATGTATTTGTTATTAAAGCCCTTCTGGTCACTAATGGCTAACGGTTAATTGTATTAACAGCCATTACTGATCTACAATTTCTTATTTCATCTGCAAAATACTCAATTTTAAGAGGAAGAAATACTCCAGTTTTCCATTTTCTTTCAGTGTTGATTTATTCAAGTTTCTCAAAAATGTTAACATTCCGATTTCATACTGAAATCTTGATTAGCTATGAAGGGATTATTAAAAAGAGAAAAAGTAAAAATTTTCACTGAAAATGACTGACGTTCTAAAACCATTTTTCTTTTTAAAGATATGGAGAAAGAAAAAGTATGAGCACTGAAAGGTATGTATGATTAATATTAGTAACTAAAAATAATCCATGATATTAATCATTAGCACTAATTTAACTAAAACCAATCAATGTAAAATAATGTAGTTGAATCATCTCATTTGTCTTATTGCCCGATCTACAAATTGTATGTTAATTATATTGATTACTTACTAAATTCCCACTAACATTCTGAGGTTCAGACCCCATAGTTACTGTGCAGTTGGGAACCCAGATGTACACAGTTGCAACACTCACACTTAGGACAAGCCTTTTGAATTTGCAATAGGAAAGTCACAAACGCTACAACCCAGCATGGTAAACAGAGATAATACAGAATGTGCATCTAAGCATCCCTATACTATCACAGTCCCTTGCAAAAGGATCCAAAGTGTTAGCTGTCATTCTCATCATCAGACTTACCTTCACCATCATCGCCAGTAGTCATTATCCTGGCATCTCCCAAGGCACACATATCAGGATACAATTTTATAATGTGTTACACTGATGCCTCTATATCTACTGCGTGTTCAGTAGGGTTTTCTTCCCTTTTTCTTATTTCTATTTTCTCATCCTGCTAACATTGTAGTGCCCTTTTCCCATATGTTTCTATTCTGTTTACCTTAAGCTTATTGGCACATACATTATTTAGTTACCATTGCACTCTTGTGGTCAGCCATCTGCTGATCTTCCTAACTTAAAATATTCCAAGCTGCTATAAATTATCATCTTGTGGTTACCTGTCAGCAGTTCAGTCATTACAGCATTCTTTCTTGTGATACCTTATGATCTAGGGTTTCTCCTGATTAGCTGCTTATGCTAATGCTTTTTATCTTAAGACTTTATTTAGCTAAGCTATTGTTTTATCAGCTTTATAGGCTCCTTACGTTACAAAATTGGCTCACAGATAGGCACCAGCAATTTTACTTTTGGTCACCAGAAGGTTCTTCTCCTTTACATTTCTGCAGTGGAAGTAGGGACAGACTACGAAAACTGGTTGCCATGGTAACCAGAAACATTGATTTGTCGAGGCCTGCATTACTCCCTTAACTTATACTCAGACCTTACCTAGCAAATACCTATATCTATAGGCTATAGACTAACCACTAGAGGATTAGACATGATATTGTACGATACTAAAAGTGTTGGTTGATATTTTAGGTATATCAGGACAACTAGTTTTATGTATAGTAACATCAGTACCTAAGAGTCAAGCTTCCTGTCCTTGCTTTCAGAGTCCTACATAACTTTTTTCCTACCAGTTTTCCACCCTCTTTTCTCATCACCCTTCATTCCACACAATTGCTTTAAATGAGACAAAAGCACCAGTTGATTCTTCTTAGGCAGTCATCTAGGGTGCAGTGTGGGGCTTCTGACCTGATCTAAGAAGTAATGGAGAGAGAGGTATGTAAACAGGAGTGTAAGCAGCTACATGTATTTATAGATATGGAGATATACATGGATTGGTCTTGTGCGCCAGTGGAACATTTAAATTATTTAATTTTCTACGAAATCGTTCTAAGTCCAAAGGAATATTTATTTTTTGCTCATAAAGTGTATACTATCAACAGAAACTTGTTTTTCTCTTGATGCTGATGTAACTTCTTATGTACATTAGAGATTTGGTGACCTCCAAATTCTTTGGTTCACAAAGTATTTATGTATAGTGACAAAAATTCTAGAAGTGTCTTAGATCTTGGCTTCACTAGGGTATTTTGCACCAGTGTACATATGCTATTCTAGATAACTGAACATGACTTGTCATTGGTGCTGTTTCCCCAGGATATCTCCTGAGTCCCAGACCAGTTCTCTTTTCCTTAAATTCTGCTATTCTCCAAGCAAATCTATTTGACTTTTCAACCCTAATGTAATCCCATATATGACATCTCAGCCATGTATTCTCAAGCTTTTGACAGTCTTCTTAAACCTTCCCCTTTCCTGCCCCACTTCACTTTCTGCTCAAGAACTCACTCATTTTTTTTCAGAGAAATTGACAAAATCCAACATGACTTCATCTTTCCCTTCTTCCATTTTCTCCTCTTCCCTTATTATCCACACCACGATGTCTTGTCTACTCTTCTCCATCAATTCCTTTGCCTGTTCTAGCAACCTGTCCCACCCCACCTCCTTATCTTTCTTGTTTCCACTTTCACCCTTTTTGTGTCCATCCTGTGCACTGAATGAGGCAAGGTCCTGCAGAAAAAACAGTTTGTATTCATATAACTAAAGACTGTATTACAATAGATATACACAAGAGAGAAAGATTAAGATTGCACAAGCAACTGTGAAGGTGGCATTTCCTAATTCTTAAGTGCTTAATTTGCAATGTAAAGTTCTTATGAACATAGATTGGATGGTTTTCTATATGTCTTCCTGGGATTTGTTTTCTAAAAGGAAAAAAACCAAAATCTGTGTTGTATAACTGTAACGAACACCCTGCATGCATCAGCAGTAATGTTTGTATCCTGAAACTTTTACACTGTTTCAGCTACAGGATTAACCATGTTAGCTAGCAGGAAGAGAAGGTAGTTATCCCATGGAGAGGATGGGCTACTGGCAGCCACACGCTGGATCTGGGTAACTGTAGAGAGCCCGGCCCAGACTCAGGAGGGATGGGGGGACTCCTTTCTGTGCAGAAAGACTGAGGAGTGGGCCACTGTGGCCATGTTCTGGTCAGGGGCCAGGTGAGATAGTCAGGGTGGTTCATCTCACATCTCCTCTTTCTTCCTAAGAGATGGGTGTTTAGCACCTGCTCCATGTGGTGCTCCCAAAGCTGGGGGAGGAATGAGCTACTGAGACCATGTGTTTGATTGGGTTGGAGAAGAGAGAGGGGCCAGAATTGTCCTGCATATCTCTCCTGCTGCTACATGGTGGTCTAATTCAGTGTTCCCAATGCAGTGTCTGCCATTGCTGATGCTTTGGCAGCATGGTAGGCCCACCGTTAGAATGTTCATTTTTGGTTATTATTTTGGCAACATGCAACCATTTTTCTGGGGAATGTAAGTTACAAAAGGGAAATGCAATGAGAGTCCTGTGGCATCTTAAAGACTAACAAATTTCTTCAGCCATAAGGTTATGCCCAAAGAAATTTGTTAGTCTTTAAGATACCACAGACTCTCGCTGTTTTTGCTGTACACAGACTAACACGCCTCTCTCTCTGAAAAAGAGAAGTGGCAATTTTTAGAAGTATGTATCTCAGCCAAACCTGAACACAGTTTAATTGGACAAGAAAATGGCACATTTCTAGAATAGGGGCTTTCTCACTTCCAGCAACAGAGATGTAAGAGCTTCTCAAGGGAAAGAATCTTTCATAACTGAAAGCATTAGGCAACTGAGTGTGTCGCTACCAGTTCCCTCTATAATCTCATGACCAGCCGTCTTCTCACATTACCACTGAGAGTTCAGATATACGCTAGAAAAGGGTATTGTCCTCTCTCTGGCAAGGTGCAGCAAAGGGAGAATTAATTAAATTTTGGCAGAAAGCTAGTTTTAAGTTTTCTGGTCTAGCTGTAATTACCATAAAATCTGTTTCTTAGCACGTGTTACAATATTTACACCTGATACTTGGTTCTTGGATTAATTTTCTAATCCTCTCTTCCTTCTGATGTTACACAACAGTATGCAGAGAAACTTAGATACAAATGTTTTGGCTGGCTCCATGAATCCAGTTCGTATTAGCAGTCTCTCTGGTAAATATTGAAGTATTCTTCAGCCTAAATCTCATATTTTCGAATACTGCTGGAAAAGTGGGACCATTTCTTTGTTTGGTAGGATTTGCAAACCTCTTCCATACAACTGTTAAATGTGCATATATGTTTAATATAGATGTACATCCTGACTTTAAAAAATCCACAAACCTACAAAACTTTCTTCTTGTTAAACTGTTTACAAAGAAATTTAAATCTTAAGGATGGCGGCATGCTGGGAAAATTCCCATCCTGGGGAAAAAACTGACTAATTTTTATTTCTCACTTAGGACATTCAGTGAAATTAACACAGCAGAAGAACAATACAGCTTGTGTCAAGAACTTTGCAGAGATCTTGCTCAGGATCTGCAGAAAGAAGGACTTAAGGTATGTAAATTAGTCTTTTATTTTAAAAAATCAACCTCTCTGCACTATCATGTTTCAGGTCTGCAGGTCCCACTGTTAGCAGTAATGCTTTTTGCATTATCATGCTGTACTTTCTGGCTTCAAGGGATTCTGTTCATTGATTATTAGAATAATTTAGACAGGAATTGCATTTAGCTCCAGGGGGTTATCTTGAGAGATTCTATAAGTAATGAAATCAATTTATTTAACATATAGTACATGTTATTTTAAAACCTATGTTAGTTAATAGTACTACTAGAGTTGAATAAAAAATGCATTGCCTGGAACCTTACTGTGGCCAACCCCATGTACTTGTAAAGCATCAAAAAGACATATTCATCCTTGTCTTATTCTTAGTGGATATACAGTCCATGACAGATACTTTAGCTTTGAGCACAATACATTATATACACTGAATTTTTATTTATTTTCTGGGAGGATCATCATGCATTATTCTTTAGCGATCTTTATGCGAAAGCAAAGAGTAGCATTCAAGGACTCCTAAAGGTACCAATCATTCCTCTTCAGCCATGGAGGGTTGGTGTGAGACTAGGACATGGGGTGACAGCATGGAGAGAATGCTCTGTCCAGACAAATAGCAAATGGTAAACTTGTCCAAAGCTCTGAAGTGACTTGGCTTACAATGCCATTGATTGCAGGGCTCCTAAGTCCTTAGGTGCTCTTGAAAGCATTACCAAAACTCTTTGAGTTTCAAGAGACCTATGGTAGCTACCCTTTGCTTATTACTTTACAAACACATTTTCAAGTGATTTGGATTTATGATGCATTTATGATTTGGATTTCTGAATTACCTGTGCACACTTGCCTGGATAAATATTAGGGGAGATTCTCTGCCCTGTTCTGCTCCCTTTGCACCACTCAAGAGACACAAAGGGAGCAGAGACATTGTAGATCTTTAACTGTTCATCCCTTAAGCACAGAGGAGTCCCCAGTAGATGTAGACTTGACATATCTGGCACCTGCCCTGCAACCCCAGGCCAGGAGATATGTAGGTAGAAGCCTGGGAAGTGGCCAGAGTACATTGGCAATAGGCTGCTGACCAATGTCTTTTGGGAACCATAGCCAGCTGGTGCAGATTAGAATAGCCCTCAGGTACTCAGCTCTGGCAGTAGGGTATAGCTAGGCAAAAACCTTATAGCAGGCTCCTTGATAGTCCTCCTCCCCCCTGCAGCCCCCAAACATTGGATGCAGCAGTGAATTTAGTCCCCTGCTTTAAAGCCATTATTTAGACAATGAAGTAGAGTTCAGCTGTGTGGGGGGGAAAAAAGACTTCGCTATAAGGATTTTTTTGTACTATGTATGTTAAGTGTTTTGTTTGTTTACTAGGGTAAAACTGTTACCTTGAAACTGAAGAATGTGAATTTTGAAGTAAAAACAAGAGCTTCCACAGTGCTCTCTGCTGTTTCTACTGACGAAGAAATATTTGCTGTTGCTAAAGATATGTTAAGAACAGAAATTGATGGTGTTGCCCCTCACCCTTTGCGGCTAAGACTTATGGGTAAAATGTTTCAAACGTTTTTCTTTTTAGGGCTAGATCCCCAAGACCCATGCAATAAATATGTTGCACATCTGGGAAGGGGTAGCATAGGTGAATTTACCTCCTTCCCCCCAATAATCTTAAGATTTGCCAAGGGCAAAGTTCCTGGTACAAGTTAGAGCAGATTCAGTGTTGCTCTAACTTGTCCTGGTGTATAGTGGCTCCCCAGGAATTGCTTCACCAGCTGAGATTGCCTCCTCCCCAAACTCTGCCTGCCCTGGAACAATCTTGTGCTAATATTGCAGTGGAATCCTGTGACATTGGAATCCTCATCTTTGCTACTTTAAAGCAGCTTTAAGTCCCCTTTGCACCACAGCGGGGAAGCGTTGAGTAGTTTTGACAGAGGAATGGCCTAAATGATAGTGTTATAACTTGCTGATGCTATATTTTGTCAAAGTCGAAGATTCCTTGCTGAAATGAATAGTGTTTTTTTATTAATAGCTCAAGTGCGCATGCATACTCCTGTTTGAACTGTTCAATTCTATCTTATGAAACAAAAATGATATCCTAATTTAAAGAAGTTCAAAGAATAAATATTTTAATTGAAAATTTTCATGTCAAACACTCCAGCCAATAGAAACAGAAGCAGACAAAGCAGGTAAAATGAGGCCCAACTGGGGTTACTCCTCTCCCCAACTAGACCCAAGTTTTTGAACAGAAGACCCCATACTCATTCTGGGATCATCCTAGGACCACCATGCAGTGCTGCACCTTTTCTCCCCCACACCAGGTGGTCTTTGGGAAGGATTGTAGAGAGGAACCAGCCAAAAACTCCAGCCTTTAGGAACAGAAACAGCTGAAGGACCCCTGGACATTAGATAACTTTCTATAGTTTTGACTGAAATTTCTATGTCCTTTGCTGATTGGTTCTTTGCTCCAAGAACAAGCCCCCCTCCCCCGGTCACAGTCTAATCACCTCAGTTTCACTTCACACCTACCCCTCTTACTTAGTTCTCCTCTGCTCTGTCCCCCTTCTAACTAAATCCATACCATCACCCCAAAAAATGTTGTGGAATTAACACGACATTTTCTGTCCTCACATTGCACAGTCTGTGATCACTCGTGTTAAGCCTCTTTCCCCACCCTGTACCTGTCTTGTCTATTTAGATTGTAAACTCTTGGAACCAGGGACTGTCTGCGACTGTTGGCATAGTCTGTCCCGTGGTTGGATCTCATTCTTGATCGGCTTATAGGCACTGCTGCAATAAACATGATTCTTAATTATTGGCATCCAGGAATGAACAGCTTTAGAATTTAACTCTTTCCACATGACTAGATGACATTTATGGCATCACATGATATTGTAATACGGTATTTTAAGGGCATTGAAATTCCCAATAAAACTGAAATAGCTGATAAATCTTCAGGCAGTAAAATTGTAGTTGCTTGGTGATCAGCGGCTAACACATGTTCTTAATGCAGTCTCTGTTATAAGATACTGAGCTCTATTGAGTGGCTTCGTATCTCGGAACTTTTTAATACCCATTGGTGTGAAAAATTTTAAGTTTTATTGATCAGTTCCAATTACATTTTGTTTGTCTTCTTTCTCACAATCAGGTGTACGAGTATCAGGGTTTCTAAATGAAGATGAAAAGAAATACCAACAGAGGAGCATCATCAATTTCTTAAAGCCAGGAAAACAAGCAAATGCTTCTCTGCTTCAGCCAGGGAAATCCAGCTGTGAACATTTTACAAAAGCTTCAGGAACATCTCACAGGGAGAGTTTTTTTGATAAAAAGCGAGCTGCAAGGCAACAAAGTACCCAGGAACTTCTTATAAATGAACATGCAAAGGAACAGAAGTTACATGATATAAAGTCATTGGCAAATCCTGTGGAAGAAACAAATGAAGCCATAGGCCCAAAGAATTTGAATGAGTGTCAGAGCCTCACCTGCCCTGTTTGCTTCAAGGAGCAAAGTGACAGTGATTTAGAGGCACTTAACAGACATATTGACAAGTGCCTCAATGGGACATTGGTAAAAGATAATGCAGAAATATCAATGAGTGAGACTTCATGGGACAATGCACATTATTATTCCCCTGACAAGAAAAAATTAGAAATATGTCAAAAAAATAAAATGAACAAATCAGTGGATACAGCACAGTCAACAAAAATAGCTGACTATTCTACTGTCAATAGCACAGAAGCATTTCTTAAAGTAGTAGCCAGTACTAGCAAGGAAAGAGAGCATGGTCTGCTTAGTGAAACCACTAGCACAATGTATTTAGAACAAAATTTTTCTTCCAAAATCATTTCTTTGGAAAATGCAGAACACATTGAAAAGTCTGAATGTGCACAAGAAATGCAGCCTTCCTACTCTGCTGGAGCCATCAAAGACAATGTTCTGGTTTGTCCAGTTTGTAACATTGCACAAAAAACAACTGACCTTTCATTGTTCAACAGACATGTGGATGTTTGCTTAAATAAAGGCATTATCCAAGAGTTGAGAGAGGAAATAGTTTGTCCAGTTAAGAGTCAAGTTATGGAAAATTTAAAGTCAGTTGGTGAGTATTTAAGTTAAAAACAATCCCTTTTAAAATTTCCTCATTCAGTACAACATACAATAGTTTTTTTTAAGGAATGTGTTTTTTTCAAGAAAGACAAACAGCTTAAAAGAAGTGAGAATTTCTGTAGGCCACATTGAAAATTGTCAACATTACATTTCAGTGTTACAGGAAACAGTGATCACATTCAAATTCATGCCTTAATTTGTTACTGAGCTAAAGGGATTTTTGAGTTTGTGTATATTTTGCATAAAATTGACAGTCCTAAGGAAATGATCAAATGTTATCTGAGTGTTAGCAGATTCAATCCAACCACTTGAGAAAATAAGAGGAAAGAATTCTTCATGTAGAACTTTTCTGCTTAAAGTTCTGTTAGTTATGCAGCTTCCTGTTGTGCTCAGTCTCTGTTTAAATGATTCATTTTGAATGTTCACTATTGTTCTTTAGGAAGCATGAGCAGAGGACATCAGTGTATGAATCCCACAACAGGAACAAAAAGGTACACGTGTGTATGTATTTGTATTTGAAAATCAATCTAGCAAACTATTCAGTGTTGCAAAAGTTACTTTAGATGATTCTATATATGTTTTGTTTTGTTTTTTTCCTAATCTGTTCTTTTTTTATTTTAGGCCTGGACTAATGACACCACAGTCAACATCAAAGAAAGCCAAACCAAGCAATTCCAAACATACAATTGAAACATTTTTAAAATGATCATGTAACACTTTAATATATGAAGGATTCCAAAATCACTGTCTTATTATTGAAGTTAGTTTGGTGCAAGTAAAGGATTAGACTCTGATACTTGTCATTTGGGAACCAATATAAACCTCCTTAAGAGGAAAAACATTTGAGACAAAAGATTCAGTGAACTTGCAGCGACCAGAGCTGAATTAAGTTTCCACTGAAATAATTTTTTCACAGTAATTTTTGTGTAAATGATATCTGTGGAAAAAAGAGCATGCTGAGGATGGGCTTTGTTTTATTTTGACGTAGGTGAAGACTCAGATTGCAATTCAGCTTAGGTTGCTAGTGACCAATATTTAATAGTTTAATATGTGATGGCTCTTTGATAGCCAGTGTGAAATGAACTGAATTCAGTTCCTCTGGCCAGATATCCACAGCACAAAGCAAGTGGAACACATTTATGTCCATGCTGGTTTTCTCAAAGCCACTTAGGGCCCAATCCAACTCTCTAAAGTCAGTGGAAAGCCTGCAACTGACTTCAGTAGGAGTTGATGGGCCAGGTGTGTAGGACTTGGTCCTAAACAGTGCATAGCACTTTTCTGGGGTGTGGAGTAACCTCAACACCCATTGACTACAAAAACCTTGCAGGATCTACCCTTAAATGAGCATAGAATGCGAGATAACCCCTGAATGAGTCTGAGGTATATTTGCCGTGCCTCACTGGTTCTGAGATATAGAGGGCTTCAGATTCATATGCAGTTGTCAAACCAGCAGCACCTTTCAAAAGCACTAAATTCACTTTAAGAAACATTAAGGCTAAACTAGTGCAGTAATGTGAATAATGTGCAAATATGCATAACATTGAAATAATAATCCTGAATATATTAAGAAAGGAAATAATTCTGCTTCTTTTGCTTATATGTTTTTCTCTTTGAAGAGACATAATTTATGAAAAATACTTTTTGTAGTTTGCTATAAACCATGTTTTTATGAATATATGTAATGGTGAAAAGCTGTGAAGTACACTTATTTATTAAAATACTCTATTTACATTCTTTATTTCCCCAACATTCAATTGTTTAAATATTTAGTGTCAATTTATACTAAAATATGCCTATAACGCAATATTTTTTCAAGCAAGTAATTTTGTAATAATGAGAAAATTCTAGAAGTTTATTTTAAAAAATCATTGAAGTATGAAGTAAATATTTTTTAAAACTAGCATAACCTCAAAAGAAAATATCCATCACATTTTTTTTTTATATTTTGTATATCGTACATTAGCTATGTGAAGACTGATTTCCTTTAAAAAAAAAAATACAGCTGCTCTGGTTTTATCAGTCTGGCTGTGTCTCAATTTACATCTGTCTAAATACGGTGTAATAAACCTTTATCTAGATGGTTGGATTACTTTTTAATCTTGTGTTAACATAGGGTATGAGTAAATAAAAAAGTATAGAAGCCAAGTGTAGTTTTGTTTTTCTGAAAATAGCTTATAAAATTGGTTTTACACAGGCAGCATGTTGATAAAGAGAAGGAAACAACTAGAATTATTTAAACAGATTAAGTAAGTTTGTCTTGGCATTACAACAGAGTCTTGTGGCACTTTTAAAGACTAACAGATTTATTAATCGCATGAGCTTTCGTGGGAGAAAATCCCACTTCGTCAGTCTGACGAAGTGGGATTTTCTCCCACAAAAGCTCATGCGATTAATAAATCTGTTAGTCTTTAAAAGTGCCACAAGACTCTGTTGTCTTTCTACAATAGACTAACACGGCTACCCCTTTGGAATTTGTCTTGGCACTGGCAGTCATTTCATCCTCCATGAAAAAGTGGCTTTACATTTGACATAGAAGCATTTTGTAAACATTTTTTCTGTAGATAGAATAAAATACCAGAGCAAAAATTAGTGTTTCCTTCACAACTGGAAACTTGGTAAATTACTCTTTTTGGTAGAAGTGTAAAATGTAAATGTCTTTAGAAAAGATATTATGTATTTAAAGGAGAAATTTGGCTTGAGTGTTTAATGCTTTTCATATACATAATATATTGCAGTCTGAAATGCTATTCCATGCTATTTTCTATAGGCTCTTATAGTAGAGCAATAAGCAACGTGACTAACATCTGTCATTTGTTTTCTTGTCCATTCCCCAGAAAGAAAAGTATGTGTGGAGGAGTATTTTTATTTAGGATTTTTTATTTATATACACACACACTGCTGTATTTTTGTTAGTGAAGGCACAGTCAATATTGTTTGTTTTTCAGGGAATTCGTTTGCAAGATGGTAGCGTCTTGCAGAGTCACACCTTTTTAAACAATTCAGTGTGGTGACACCGTGAAGGAGAGATATCTACAAATTTCATTTTTTCCACTTCTAATCTGATATATATATATATCTATACAGAGGTTTCTATGTATAGCTATGTATTGAATTTGTTGGCTTTAGTATTCCTTTTATACAGGTAATAACTGATGATCTTGACCTGAAATTTGCTCCTGTTAACATCCAGGAAATCATTTTTAGATAAGAGATGAGATCATAGAAATGAAGAGACCATAGAAATGTAGGGTTGGAATGGACTATGAGAGGTCATCAAGTACACCCTCTCCACTGAGGCAAGACCAAGTATACCTAGATCATCCCTGACATATGTTTGTCCAGCCTGCTCTTAAAACCTATGAAGGGGATTCCACAACCTCTCTTTGAAGCCTGCTCTAGAGCATGGAGCAAGTCTGACATCAGAAATTACAACATTAAAAACCCATAGGGGAACACTTCAATCTCCCTGCTCACTCCATTGATGATTTGTTAAAAGTTGTGCTCAAACAAATGGATAATAAATCAAAGCTTCAAAGAGAAACTGCAGAATTGAAATTTGTATGCAAATTTGACACGGTTGCTTCAGGGCTAAATAAGGACTGCAGATTTTTTTCTCATTACAACAGGTGATTTGACCTCACCTTCCTCTAGATGTTGTTCCCCAGTGTTTGAATCTAAACTACTGCATTGATTTGCTGTAGCAGTCTGACCTGATCCTATGACTTACACTTCTCTGCACTTATTTTCCTCTGATTTTGTAAGCTCCCCATCTTCGAAGTGGCTGACGAAGTGGGATTTTCTCCCACGAAAGCTCATGTGATAAATAAATTTGTTAGTCTTTAAAAGTACTATAGGACTCCTTGTTTCTCTAGAGCATAGCTACCCTGATACCTAACCTAAATCTCCCTTGCAACAGATTAAGCCCATTCATTACTTCTTGCCCTATCCTCAGATGAGGAGAACAAAGGATCACCATCCTTTTCATAACATTCTTATTGTATCGTGTTGTCAGGTCTTCCCTCAATCGTCCTAATCATGACTAAATATCCCCTTTTATTACCCTTTCCTCATAGGTCAAGTTTTCTAAATCTTTTATCATTTTTGTTGCTCTCCTCTGGACTGTCATTAGTATCTCCATGTCTTTCTTATAGCATGGCGCCCAGAATTCAGCATAGTTCCCAATACCCAAGGCTTCACCTGTGCTGAACAGAGTGGAACAGTCATCACCCAGGTCTTAGATAAAACACTCCTGCTAAAATACTCCAGAATATTAGCCTTTTTTGGAACTGTCACATTGTTTACTCCTATTCAGTCTACGATCCACTATAACACCCCACCCCCTGAACCTATTAAGCAGTACTGTTACCTAGCCAGTTATTCCCTATTTTGTAGCTGTGTGTATGATTTTTCCTTTTTAAGTGAAATAATATGCACTGTCTCTATCAAATTTCATCTTGTTGATTTGAGATCGGTTCTCTAATTTGTCAAGGGCATTTTGAATTCTAATCCCATCCCCCAAAGTGCTTGCAATCCCTTCCTGCCTGATGTCATCCACACATTTTATCAGCTTACTCTCTATTCCAGCATTTCCCAAACTTGTTCTGTGGAACACAGGTCTTCCGCGTGATGTGAATAAGTGTTCCGTGAAAAAATTTCGATGCTAGCGATATTTTTCCTTCTAACCCTTTAAAATCAACTTTTGAGCAATACGTGCGGCAATTTTTCTGTATGAAGCCCCTGTCCCGCCCTCCCTGCTGACCAGCATGTATGTGATCCATCAATATATTCCAAGCCCGAAAGTATTCCATGGCCAAATTAGTATGTGAAATGCTGCTCTACTCCATTATCCACGTCACTGATGAAAAGATTGAATACCACCAGACCCAGGACTGACCTTTGAGGGACCCCACTAGATATACCCTACCCTCTCAGTTTGACAGTGAATCATTGGTAAACTACCTTTTGAGTACCCTGGTCTTTAAGCCAGTTGTGTACCCACTTTATAGTAATTTCATTTATACCACATTGTCCCCTTGTGTTGATACCACAAAATATGCATGTAAGAGGAAAGGTTTTGGGAGGAGTGGGTGCTAATAGCATGGAGATCCCAAACCACTCTCTATTCTCATTGTGACTTACTTTCAGTTCTCTTTCACTCAAAATAGTCTGTGTAGATCTGTATCTGATCTTATGAAGCATCTCTTAGAATATTTTTTACCTTAACATGTTTGCTTCAGAACAGAGGGTTTAAGCAGGATGAATTTCTTTTAAATTTAAAATGATGACTCTCGTCTTTTCTGGAATACACTTTTCTTTTAGTTACAAGGAACCAAGTGAAGGGTGAATATTTCATGGCCCTACCATTGAAAGGCATGAAGAGTTTATAGCACTGCTGCTTATGAGGAGGAGACAAGAAAGCAACAAGCTAAACACTCATGCCCTGGAGAGAATGGAAGGGGGGTGGGGGAGGGGGCGGGAGCATGTAGTATGGCTACCACAAACATAAGGGGAGCACAAAGCATGTTTCAATTATCATGTAAATTAACAGAACCAAATCACTCAGTTGAGTGTAAAAGCATTGTAACAGCATCAAGTCAATTTAACACATATCTGTCTAGAGTAATTTTGTCATTTACTTTTTATTTCTAAGTCCTGAAGTGTCATCCTCATCTTACCTACAGAATATCTCTCCATCATTTGAGAATACTATGACTAAGTTTATATTTTTTCTTTTAATTGCCCAGACTCCATTACAGTAGAAGCCCTTTTATCCAACTCTCCATTATCTGGCTCTCCATATTAACCGAACAACCAGTACACACTGGTCCAGAAGTGGCTGATCTCTCCTGTGGGTGCTAGATGGCACTGTAGTCTCACTTTCCCATTCTCCAGCTTATTCGAATTTTTGATTATCTGATCTGGCCCTGGTTCCAATTAGATCAGATAAATGGGGTTCTGCTGTAGTTGGATTCCTGAAATATGCTATAGATCCAGTCTCCTGCCCTCTGCACCCACCCACATACCGGGTAAAACTGAAGATTTGGAAGGCATTTTGATTCTTTCAAAATTGGGATAACACTGTTTTGCTTTTTTCTCCAATCCCAGAGGCTACACTGAGTGACTGTAGCTCCAGAGGTGTGAACAGCCTGGGCTTAATCTGGGTAGAAGTTTAATTTCTGAACTACTGGCAGACTCATACATTGAAATTATTGCAGTATTTACAAATCAGCTGAAAGTTTTCTCTTTGTTTTCTATTCTGGAGGAGGCAAATGTGATGGTTCTGAATCATATATGCTTTTTTTTTTTTTTTTAATTCCCTATCAAAAACTAATCTCTGTGCTGGAATGCTTGCTCTTTTCCCCTAATCCCTGTGAAATTGACCCAAGGTTCACTTAGTTTTATATTATTTATGTTGTCGTTTATTCCCTTCCCTTTTTAATAGATATCCCTACCACTCTTCTACCTAATATTACTATCTTAGCCACAATTTTTGTAATATAAATTAATGCTTTCAACTCTAATAGACCCTAGTGCTTCTAAGAGAGGAGGGGATGCTTAGGCTATGAGCTGGAGTCCTGGTTCCAGGAGGTCAGAACAGGGGAGATTTACAGCTTCTCCTTTGTCCTGCTCTCTGGTACTGATGGCAACTACTGAATCTGGCTTCTGAAAGATGCTGGGGTCTTGTGAAATGGTCACTAGCCTATTGAATTCCATAGTGGTGAGTTCACCCCATTTGGTACTCTGATTTTATCATCAAAGTTTGAGTACTTACGATATGGCTGTAATGGAAGCATTAATTCAGATGACAGAGGAATTTTAAACTGCCATGTGGTTCTCATTAGTACCTTGGACTAGTAGCCAGCACTCCAGGACTCTATATTCAGCTCTATCCCCAGTTCTTTATAAAGCTGCAAATCCCCCCAATTTCACAGGGTAAATCTTATTGTTTAAGTAGTTATTCTTCTTTGGGTTTTACTGTGGTAAAGGAATACTAAGACTATATTAAATACCCACTGCCTAGATACTATACATACATTAGTCACTTGCTCAAAAGAAATTATCCTGAGACACCTGACTTATAGGAATTGTAAGCAACTGAAAGCAAAATCTGTGATTCAGCAGTGGCATGGTAAGTCATGCATTTTCACCTTCTGATGTTTACTTTCACACTGATTCATTTGATTATCTGTGGCATGTAGGTTGATTCCTCTCATAAAATTATTAGGCCTAGGTTTATTATATTTAAATATTATGCACTTGAGTGTGACTATATTGGGAAGATTTAAGCCATCTGATAGAAACACTGTAAAACAGTGCGATGAACAGTGATTAAAACCTTAGACCAGTAGCCAAAACTTCTGAATTCTATGTCCCAGTCTGCTTATAAACAATTTGTAAATCATTGCAAGAATTATAGATCATATGTTGTATAAGTTCCTGTTAATATTTTTAAAAATAACTAAAAAGACAAGCTATTGAAATGTTTCAATGGCCAGAGACAAATATATTTAACCTTAAAGTGCCTTCAACCACACAAGATGGATGAATGATATTTTTGCACTGGATGAGATATTTTACCAATATTAAATTAATACTATCAGTATTATAAATGCTATATTAACATTTTTAAAAGGTCACTTTAAAGGGAAATGATTATTTCGATATTCTATAATTAAAGGGTACTCAGCTATACAAAATAATAGAGTGGCTAAAACAGATCAAATTAGAAGTGGGGAGTGGTCGGTGGACTTAGTTTTGGTGGTACTGTACGGCTACATGTCGACTTTGTGGAAGCACACCAATTTGCAGTGCAAAGTTAGTATTAACATGTGCAAATGGGTATTTGCCACCCACAGTGTTTGCTTATTTGTACTATGGTAGCACTTAGGGTATGTCTGCAGTGCAATAAAACATTTGTGGCTAGCCGGGATCAGCTGACTTGAGCTGTGGGAATATAAAATTGTACTGAAGATGTTCCTGTTCAAGCAGGAGCCTGAGCCTGAATGTCTACACTGCAATTTTATAGTCCTGTGAGCCCGAGTCTGCCAATCTGGGCTACCTAGGAGTGTTTTTATTACAGTGTAGACATACACTTAGATTTAAAAGCCCAGATCAATGTTCAGGGCCCTGTTGTATTAGACATTGAATGTACATTATTAATTTGTATTCCTGTCACTATAATGAAAAAATCTGTTACTGTTCCAGTTTATATTCTAGGTATATGACAAGAGACTAATATGGGGAAGTCCAGATAATGGTGACATCATCATACTTTACACTCATAGACTGAGGCCAGAAGGGACCAGTATGATCATCTATTCTGACCTCCTTCCCAATGCAGGCCAAAAAACCTCACCCATCCACTGTGGTAATAAACCTCTAACCTGACTGAGTTATTAAAGTTCTCAAATTGTGATTTAAAGACTTTAAAGTACAGAGAATCCACTAGCAAGTGAGCTGTGCCCAATGCACCAGAGAAAGGCAAAAAAAACAAACCCAGAGCCCTTGCCAATTTGGCCTGGGGGAAACTTCCCTCCCGACCCTAAATATGGTGATCAGTTAAACCCTGATCATGTGGGCAAGCCTCGCCAGTAAGCAGCAATTACATGGACTCTGTTGCCTCGGCGAGTGCTTCTCAATCTTCTACATGACTGTACTCCTTTCTAGAGTGATTTCTCTTGCATATCCCAAGTTTCACCCCACTTGAAAAATACTTGCTTACAAAATAAGACAAAATACAAAAATGTCACAGCACAATAGTTCCGAAAAATGTCTTTCTCATTATTACCATATAAAATAAATCAATGGGAATTGAGAATATAAATATTGTACTAACATTTTGGTGTGATATTTGAACCTGTTTTTCACTTGTGAGCCATGTCATTTTGGGAGGCAGTGAAGTGACAGAATCAAGTTTTTCTTCATATTGAAGCTATTCCTACTTCCAGGTAGGCATGAGGGGGTGTGCAAACAGCACAGTTGCCCAGTGCCCTACAAACGATGTTGCTTGGGCTTTGACCGTGGGTGGCAGAGCTTGACCTTTGGGTTTGGCTTTCCGCTTGGCCCCACCAAGTCTAATGCCGGCCCTGGTGACTCCATTGAAAAGAACTTTCAGGCCACGGTCTGAGATCCACTGATCCAGTATAAACAGGGGTTGGTCCTGGGGCCAGTTCGGTTCAACATCTTCATTAATGATCTTGATGATGGGATAGATTGCATGCTTAGTAAGTTTGCGGATGACACCAAGCTGGGGGGAATGGTAGACATGCTGGAGGGCAGGGACAGGATTCAGGGAGACTTAGACAAATTGGAACACCAGGCCAAAAGAAATCTTGTGAGGTTCTAAAAGCACAAGTGCAAAGTCCTGCACTTAGGACAGAAAAATCCAATGCACCGCTACAGGCTGGGGACCGATCGGCTAAGTAGCAGCATTGTAGAAAAGGACCTGGGGGTTATTGTGGATGGGAAGCTGGATATGAGCCAACAGTGTGCCCTTGTTGCCAAAAAGACCAATGGGATATTGGGCTGTATCAGTAGGAGTGTTGCCAGCAGATCGAGGGATGTGATTATTCCCCTCTGTTCGCACTGGTGAGGCTGTATCAGGAATGCTTTGTCCAGTTTAGGGCTCCCCACTACAGAAAGGATGTGGACAAATCAGAGTCTAGCAGAGGGCAATGAAAATGATTAGGGAGCAGGGGCACATGACTGAAGGAAGTAGGCTTATTTAATCTACGGAAGAGAAGACTGAGGGGGGGTTTGATAGCAACCTTCAACTACTTGAAAGGGTGCTCCAAAGAGGAGGGAGCTAGGCTATTCTTGGTAGTAACCAAGGACAGAAGAAGGAGCGAGGGTTTCAAGTTACAGCTGTGGAGGTTGAGGTTGGATATTAGGAAAAACTTTCACACTAGGAGCATGGTGAAGCATTTTAATGGGTTACCTAGGGAAGTGGTGGAATCTCTGTCTTTGGAGATATTTAAGGTCCGGTTAGACAAAACCCTGGCTGGGGTGACTTAGTGGGAGTGGTCCTGCTTTTAGCAGAGGGTTGGACTAGATGACCTCGTGAGGTCCCTTCCATCCCCATGATTCTAAAATATTGCCTGAAATTTTAATTTGGACGGCCTGTGCTAGGGTTTTTACGCAGCCTGGTGTAAAATGAGGCAAATGTTGACATACACCCTGGAAGATCTCAGTGTACGCCCAGGGTAGGGGTACCCCCAGCTTGAGAACCACTGGCCTAGATGCTTTAGAGTGTCTGGGTGGTTATTTCTTGCTTGTCTTAGTCAGTGTAAAGTGATTTCATCTCTTCTCCCTTTGTCAAGGAGGCAGTAAAGCTGGGCCTGCGCTGGAGAGGGAGCTGTATGCTGTGGTGCCACAGCTGTCTGCTGCCAGCTGACCTGGTTTGGGCTCATTACCGTGCGCCCCACACCCTGGCCTGGCCCTTTCCTTCTGGCCGCCTCTCGGCTCCTGCCCACAGGAACAGCAGTTACAACCCTATCGAACCGGTTTTTGAAAACCAACTAAATGCTGCTCCTGAGCACACAGCTGCAGCGGCACCTCCCTCCTAACGCCCTACTGCTGAGCAGCGCTGGCTCCCGTCCCGACCCATTCCCGGGTGGCTGCTCGCCGCAAGGCCGCGGAGCAAGAGCGGAGCGGAGCCGCGCTATGAAGGCGCTGAGCGATTTCCTAGGCGCGCTGCCGCTGAGCCTCAGGGGCGATGGAACGCAGGCGGCGGCACCAGCAGCCGGCGATGAGGCGCGTGAGTGAGCGACACGCGGGCCTGGCGCTGCGTCACCGCGGGGACGGGACAGGCGAAGCAGCGCGCGGGCAGCCCGGGGTAGCGCCAAAACCACCCCAGTCTTCCGCAGATTGTTGGCACTGCACCGGCACAGATCGGGGCGGGGCCGCGGGCGCCGGCTGGGGGGCGGTATGACCCCACGCGCTGCGGGGCGAGGAGCTGGTTTTAGCTACCGCGGCTGGAGAGGTGCTACCCTGGCTCTGCGCCGAGCCGTTTGCACCTTTGTGGCCGTATTTTACAGTCATCATCAGATGAGTCGCGGGAGGGGTCTCCTGCGAGACTCGGAGCAAAGTGCACGAAGGCCGGCGGGTTTCTGTGCGTCCCGTCCCTCGTGATTCGCTTTAAGCCATGTCTACACTCATACCTTATGTCTGTACTCAGGTGCTGCTCTAATTACAGCCATCCTTAGCTCGGTGGAGCGCGTGCTGACGAGGACCACCTCCCAAGCAATGTGGGGGAGCTGTGCAGCCGCTGGGTCCCAGGTGGCAATGTGAGACACGTGCCTGGGACCCAGCTGAACCCCAAGCCGCAATGCATGTAGCAACCCCGGGGGGAGCACAGCTAGGGACCCAGCTGAGCCCCCGGTGGCAGCACAAGGCGGCTGCTGGGCTCAGCTGGGTCCCGGGTGGTTGTCTCTTCAGCAGCTGGGGCTCTGCTGGGTCCCAGGGGGAGTGGGCTACAGCCACCAGGGGCTTGGCTGGGCCCAGGTGGCAACGTGAGACAGCCACCTGGACCCAGCGGAGCCCAAGGTAGCAGCACAAGGCAGCTGGTGGGTCCTGGGGGGAAAGTGCAGGCTGCCCAGGGCGTGACGGGGTCTCAGGTGGCAACACAGGCAGGGCAGTCCCCAAAACATTTAGGAAACGCACAGCGTGAACTCATTGACACTCATGAGGCCTATCTGGTAACGGGGGCCCAGTCAGCACCTGGGATTCTCATGGGAGCACCTCAGAACTGGGGCTGCAAAGGCTGGGGATCCCAGCAGCGCTGGGGGAGGTGAACTTTGTAAAAGTGAGACATGGGCCTCCTGGGCAAGCCCAGTGGGATGTCCCCAATCTCACAGAGAGCCGGTAGAGGTAAAAACGTGTCGGGCGTATCAGTAAAGCCACAGGGGAAGTTGCAGCGGTTCACACAGTGGCCACCTGGGGGGATGCAGTCCCCTCCCCCACTCGACAGTGTTCCCCACATCTTCCCTCACTGCTCCTCCAGTCACACACCGCTGAACATGAACCAGAGTGGGGGCCGCTCGGCAGGACAGCCTGGGGACACCTGCCCTTCCCCTGCCAGAATGCTGGGCTCCCTGGCAGGGCCAAGCTTGTCCAGAGGAACCAGCCCCAGGCTTTCTGGGGGAGTAGACATGGCCTTGCTCTGGTTGCAGCGTCGATGAAGGTGTGTGTGTGAGGGGTCACATGGCCCTATACCCACAGCTTTATCTTTTCTGAGCAGCTGCTCAGGAGCAGGGCCGTCCCTAGGGGGGGATGAATGGGGCGATCGCCCCAGACCCTGCAGTTACGTGGGCCCCGCAGCCCCTCCTCCCACAGCCACCCCGCTGTGGGAGGAGGCAGCGGGGCTGGAAGGGCTATGCCTGGCCCCTGGGCCAGCCCTCCCCACCCCCAGGGCGGAGCAGGCAGGCCCAGGGGCAGAGCACATGGGGCCCAGCCTCTGGGCCAGCCTGCCCCACACAGTTGGCTCCCCCACTCAGGCGGCCTCCAGGACCAGATCCAGCTACGCCCCGCAGGTGGCCTCGGCCTCCCGGCCCGGGCCTGGCTCCCACCCGGGCCTGGCTCCCACCTGCAGGCGGCCTCAGCCTCCGGGGCTGGAGCCTGCTCCTCCCGCCCCCCCTCAATAGGCGGCCGCCGGAGCCGGCTCCCTGCACCGGCAGCCTCTGCCTCCCGGCCCATGGCTGGCTCCCTGGGGGGCGGAGCGGGCCGGTTGGCCCGCCATGCTCCCTTCCAGCATGGGGGTGGGGCCCCACTTCAGTCAGTTGGCCCTGGGCCCCGCTCCCCCCACAGGACGGCCCTGAGCTCAGGACACTGCTGCCTGGGACCTGACTATGCCCTGAGCAGCCATAGCTGGGCTCCCCCTGGGACCCAGATGAGTGCTGGCTGGAAGTTCAGGGCAGCCAGTGGGGCTCGGGTTGGTCACAGGCAGCTGTCTCCTGCAGCCTCTGGGGATCGACTGGGTCCTGGGGGGAGGTCAGCTACGGCTCGGCTGAGTCCTGGGCAGCAGTGTCCTGCTGCCATCCAGGACCTGGCTGAGCTCTGGGCAGCCATAGCTGCGCTCCCCCGGGGACTCAGCTGAGCCCAGCTGCTGCATTGCTCCGCTGCATGGGGCTTGGCTGTGTCCCAGGCGGTTGTCGTTGCCGCCCAGGGCCCAGCCGAGCCCCCGGTGGCTGTCCCGCACGGCCCGCCTGGGACCCAGCCGAGCCCCGGAGTGGATGGAGCCCTCCCCCCTCAACCTGGGTCCCTGGCAAGTTCCAGAGGGGCTGCATCCAGAGGCCTAAGCAAACTATGTATTTTTTCTCTCTCCTTACTTGTCAATTTCACTGTGCTGTTAGAGCAGTGAAATTGACAAAACAGCGCTCCACTCTCTGACTACCCTGAACTTCATTCCTACTTCTGATTTCGACCTAAGTCCTACGCCTCTTGCTAAGGTAGTGTTACCAGGTCAAATTACAGGGGCACTTAGTTTGAAGTTACAGCCCTGCCAGTGAAGACACAGGCTCTAGAAAGTCAACCTAAGTCGTCTTAGGTCGACCTGTATGCTCAGTGTAGACCAGGCCTTAGTCGTGGGCTCAAGCTGAACAGTTAAGATCCAGATTTCCCCAAGGGTCTGCAGTGCATGGCTCCACTCTAGAAATTGGAGAATATATATTTGGATACAAGTCTGAATTCTCCCGCCCTTCCCTCCCCCCCAAAAAAAAACTTTTGGGGAGATTATTATTAATTTGTATGCCCGTACCATCTTATCAGGAGGCCTTGAGTCTGACACAGATCTGACTGTCACCTTGCCCCTGACAGCAGCTAACAAGAGGTAGGAGTGGAATCAGATAAAGGGTGGGGGAACAAGATGCAAACAAAGCGGTCAGTTTGTTATCTCTGTTTTTTTATTTTCCTTTGTGCCCCAAAGCACGGAACATACCAAAGGTGGTGGAAAAGGAAGTAATCAATGTTTGTACAATTTTACATACATTACAAATAATGCGCCATCAGTCAGGTATCTATCACAGCCCCTCAATCTTTATACGTCTGCTGAAATGAAAATAAGGGTGAGATTGGTTTTGGCCCATTTACAGTCTAAGATCCTGAACCTGGAAACACTTGTGCACAAGATTAACTTGAAACATGTAAGAAATCTCACTGATTTCAGCAAGACTACTCATATGCTTGAAGTTAATCATGCACATAGGTTTTGCAGATTCAGGGCCCAATCAAATCAACTATGAAAGGACATTGGGTGAATGTCTGGCCCCACTGCATTCAATGGTAAAACTTGCTGACTTCAAAAGGGCAGGATTTTACCTGGGAACTAATATAGTGAAGGATGCTGCATGATGGTGTAGGTTGCAACTAATCAAGCTGGATTGTTGTGAAGGATAGTTATCCAGTGTGGCTGTGGATGATTCCGAGAGAGAAAATAATTGTGGAATAAAAGATAAGATACAGCTTAATGGGTGCTGCTTTCCCTAAATGTAGCTTGAAGTCAGTCTGCCTCAAGCTGTGAGTTGTAAAGTTTTAAGTTTCAAAGGGGTAGCCCTGTTAGTCTAGTTCAGCAAAACAAACAAGGAGTTCTGTGTCACTTTTATTTTTTTTTCGTCTTTAAAAGTGCCACAGGACTCCTTGTTTGATTTTCATTGGATTTCAGGCTAAGCAAAAATGCAGTGGGTCAGGAGGACTTGGATAGAAGATTTCTAGGAAACAAGTAGCTGTTACAGAAAGTGGTATTGATGTGGTTTCAGTAGGTAGCACTGTCTTCCCTGTGACAGTTCTGGGCTTGTGCCTGGGTTAGATATCTGCTCTCTATCTTCAAAGCGTCTGACGAAGTGGGATTTTCTCCCACGAAAGCTCATGCGATAAATAAATCTGTTCGTCTTTAAAAGCGCCACAGGACTCTGTTGTTTTTCTACAATAGACTAACACGGCTACCCCTTTGGAACCTGCTTTCTATGGCTGCGTCTACACTTGTAAATTAAGTCGACTTAAGCAAGCTTAATTTACCCTGCGTCTACACTACAGTTTTCTAAAGTCGACTTAAGGAAAATAAAGTCGACTTAATTAAAATTAAGTCTACTTTATAACACCTCCTTTAAATTCGACTTAAGGCTTAAGTCGACTCCCTAGAGTAGACATGGCTACCCCAGGGCTACACCAATCCCCTCCCTGCCCTGCCCGCCCTGCCCCTATGGCCTACCTATGTACAATGGGGCAAAGGCTGAGCCCCCTGACATTGGGCAAGGGGTGCCCCCTACCCCCGTGGACCTCCCCTAGGTTCCCCTAAGCCCCTAGAAGTCGACCTAGGCATCCAGTGTGGACACTCTAGGTCGACTTTCTAAGTTCCCCTTTAAGTCGACTTTAATTTTAGGTGTAGACGCACTAAGTCGACTTAACTAAGTCGACTTAAAGTCGCCTTAAATTAACAAGTGTAGACATAGCCTATGATGTTTTAGCCTAACAGCTAAAAGGTTAGTTGTCTGTGTCTATCATACTAGAAAAGCGGTGTGCTGGCAGAGAAGTGTATTAGACTGCTATGTTAGCTAGACTGATGTTTAACACTCACGCTTTGAAATCTTTTCTGAGCTTATTGAACATTAAGAATTTTATTACAGCTGTCCAAAGTGGGTGACTTGTGATTTTGTTAATACTCAACAAACCCAGCTTCCCCAGATTACTCTACTGCTGGAGCTGCTCTCTTTTGGGGTGAGGCATAAAACGAAGCTCCTGAGCACTAGTAAGTCTCATGGAACTTTTCACAAGAATCAGAATTGAGTATTATCTCAAATGTCCTGATCAAATTCCAATGTAGGTAATCACCTTCTTTCTACCTAAACTCTCCCAGCACTTTACCTTGGGATGGTATGAGTCAGTTCTGCCCTACATTGTTCCAGATATCTATAGTGTGTTCTGTTAAATAGTTACTGTTTGCATTGTTGTTTTTGCTGTGTGGTTTCTAGGGTATTAGGGAGACACGGCGGGTGAGGTAGTATTTTCATTGGACCCAAAGTTTGTCACTCTAACCGGCAGAAGTTGGTCCAATACAAGATATTATTGCATGCACCTTGTCTCTTAAATAATTGCTGCATTTCACTCTCAAGATGACTATATTTAAAGAATTAGTGAAATAATTCCTTTAGTTTGTACTGCTGAGACCCATTTGAGTGATAGAAACTGTATAAATGCAAGTTCCAAAGGGGTAGCTGTGTTAGTCTAGGTCAGCAAAACAAACAAGGAGTCCTTTCCCATGGCACTTTTAAAGACTAACAAATTTGTTTATCACATGAACTTTCATGGGAGAAAATCCCACTTCGTCAGATGAATTCCATGATGAAAACCAAATAATTTACTTAAGATACTGAAACAAGCATATCCCAAACAACAGGATGTAAGGTGTAGAATTGTCATGTTAAGTTTTTATGGATATTTCTTTACTACCATAAACTACCTTGTCACTTTTTCTACAGTGTTACCAGATGAGAGAGAATTTCAGCATGCTGCTAAAATGAACAATTTGGAAACTATGGAGAAGTTACTTACAAAGAATGTTAATATTAATGCTGTAAATATTGTGAGTATATAAAATATCATGTGACAGTTTAATAACCAGAAATATTCCTTGTGTATGGACATTAAGGCAAATCTCAAAAGTACTAGTGTGTTTGATTGCAAGAGGAGGGGGCTAAAGATTCCTTGTAGAAATTTTTCTGAATCAGTAGTATTTCAGGTGTCCAGTTGGGTATCCAAATCTTGCAAAGTAAAGAGTGCCCTCCACTTGCACTTAACAAGAGTACAAGGTGCTCAGTAATTCACAAGTCTAGTGGTCAGCACACAAGAGTGGGACTAGGAACTTGTGAGTTATAATCTTGATACTCCATGACCTGGGGCAATTAGTTTAACTTCTGCCTAAATATCCCCATCTGTAAAATGGGTATACTTAACCGCACAGGCATTTTTGGTGTTGGTAAAATGCTTTGGAGATTAAAATGCACATAAAGTGGTGGTGTTCAGTGTGTTGAAAAATATAACTGCCCTTTACTGAATCCTGTAACTACAAGGTGAGTCAGAATTCTGATCTGGTGCAAGCAGATGGAACTCCATTGTCATCATTTATATCTGCAGAGTTAGACCCATTTGCTGTAGGTCTAAATTTGCACTAGAATATTCCACAGTGGGTTTTGAAGCATTTAATGCAGAAGAATGTTAGCCCAGGGCTTCCCGCAATAACAAGGTATGGTCCTTTGTCTCCCTATAGTGCCTGATCCACAGCAGTTCAGTCACCTTGGACAGCCCATCCACAGGGTTGTTACAAAGGGTTGCCAATCTGCATCAGATTTTTAGGTTTAAATTGTCTGACTTAGCAGGCACATCCTATTCCTAAGTTCTGAAAAAAATGTGCCTCCTTTTCTACTTGGTTGGTTATGAGCTGGAGAAATAAGACTAAACTGCAGCTGGATTCCTGGGTCCTTTTGCAGAAAAGAAAGAGAAAAAGACAGTAGAATCTGAAAGTTACAAACTGACCAGTCAATTACACACATTTGGAACCAAAAATATGCAATCGGGCAGCAGCTGGGGGGAAAAAAAGAAAATACAGCACAGTATTCTGTTAAACGTAAACTACAAAAAAAGGGACAGCAGCATTTTTGTTCTGTGTGGAGAAATTTCGAAGCTGTATTAAGTCAATCTTCAGATGTAAATTTTTGAAAGAACCACCATGAAGTTTTATTCAGAGTTACGAATGTTTCAGAGTTACGAACAGCCTCTTTACCGGAGGTGTTTATAACTCTGAGGTTCTACTGAACTGTTTCCATAAAAATATACTGTTATTAGTGGTTCTTAGGGCATAAAATTTTACACAGCCCTGAGTGATGTAACTATTAGGTTGATCTAATTATTTAGTGTAGATCATGCCTATTTCATATGGATAGACCCATTGAACTCATTCAGATTATTTGCATATGTAACGTTACTCATTTAAAGTTAGAGGATGGAAACTTTCATTTGTATAGGTAACAGAGCAAACTGAAAAGATGACTAATACTGAGTAAGAGAAGAATTCAAGTCATGCATTATAGAGATAAAATCAAAACCAAATATGCAGCAACCAGGATATCACCAAGAATTAAGACTGCATAATTATTTAAGACTAGTCTACAGCTATGATATAGCATTTGTAGAGTAGATATTGCCTATGATTTTGCTTTTAAAATCAAACAGTAAAATAGAAATTGCAAAAATGAATGTTTTCTGCACTGCACATCTCTCTCTCTAAGCCAGTGTTTCTCAACTGGTGTTCCGTGGAACACAATAAAGGTGTTCCGTGACTGACCCCAAGCCCTCCGCATCTGGGGGTGGGATGGGGGCGGGAGGTAAGTGGCTGAGTGGGGAAAGGGGAAGGAGCATCGAAGGGAGCTCCCGCATGCCTGGGAGATTTAAAATGCCAAAGCCCCAGCAGAGCTTCCAGGCATGTGTCAGCATCTGCCACTGCCTTACTCCTTTGCTGTGGCTGAGGCATTTTAAATTTCCTGCCACTGTTACCGCTGGCATCAAAATTGCTTGGACATAACTCACACAATAAGATTTCCTTTGACGAATCTTACTCCAAGAATAGATTAATTTTGTTCGTTCATGCAGATCCAAATTTCCCATTAAAACTTGAGTAATCTTATTTTCAGTTTTAAATGGTATGCATAGTCATGTATCTATTTTTTAGAAATAAACATGTTATATTCGTAAAATTTTATCTACTTTGGTTTCCTGAATTGTTTTCACAGGAAGTTGTAGTATGCAGATATTATGAACATTACAGACAGTATATACTGGTTTTAGTATTTCTATATTTAGTATTTCTATATATTTTTGAGAGCGTTTACATCAGGTGTTCTGTGTAAAGTAATTAGTACCGTTAGATGCTCCCCGATCCATTAAAGGTTGAGAAACACTGCTCTAAGTAATGTGTGATTATTTAAGCCCTGTTTATGACACATTAATGAGCGGCAGTGAAGGGATTAGAGTGGTACGTAAATGCCTAATGTACAGTGGTTCTATTAGACTTTATCAAGCCCAATGTTTAAATTCAATGCAAGGGAACATAAATAGAGATAACGGCAAATTTTGGGTGTTGCCAAGAAAGAATTTACAAATGAATACATGTTGGTGAGTTTTGAGCAGAGGATTCTGAAATCCTGGTCATTTGTGTAATGAAAAAAACAAAACTGTATTACGTACCTATCAACCCAGTTTGTTTGTTTGTTTGTTTTTAATTTCAGCTGCGGCGCACAGCTCTCCATTTTGCTGTTGCAGGGAATCATATCTCCACTGTGGATTTTCTTCTCCATCACAAAGCTAGAGTTGATATTGCAGATAAGGTAAGCAAATCTGTATGTCACAGATTAGCTTTATGCTTGTAATAAATATCATATAGGAATGTTATGGGGGGAAAGTGTGGGCAGATGTTGAAAAGATAATTCTTCCTTGTTCCTCCCATTTTGCAAAGAATTAACTGTAATTTAATTTGAAAGAATCTGCCTTTCTTTTTTCTATCTTTCACAAACCTGTAAAGAAACACTCACTATTAGTTTCAAGAAATCTATTTAAAAATGGACACAGTCAGGTTGAAAAACATGACCCAAACCTTAGGCTGCTGCAGTTAGTGGCACAGGAAGGGGTATTTGTGTGTGTAAAGGTTAGTGCCTCCAATGCAGTTCCCCGAACCTGAGGTGGATGTGTAACCAGTTTGGACCTCTGTGTAAATTAGAGCAGTTGTTAGGCTGTCTGGTACTATGTTTGCCTTTCTCCAGACCTCTGGGACCCCACCTGTCCTCCATGGGTTCTTGAAGATGATCATTGATATGTATAATTTTAATCTGTATTAATTTCAGGTTTGCATCTTCTCTGTTTGTATAATTTGTATCTAAACTGTCTTAAACTATCTTCTGTGGTAAATTGTTTTCTGATATCTTTCACTGAGCTTCATTTAAGGTATATTTAAGCAATAAAATAATTAAAAACAAATTTGATGGGAACATTGACGTTTTTTGGGCACATCATAAGGGTGTGGAATTACAAAGATGTGTGACAATGGCCTCACTAAACGTGCCCCTCAGAATCTTATTTTGATTATAATTAGGCTTGGAAGGATTAGTTTTTAATTAATTTCCCTAGTTCTCCCTCCACTCAAAACCCAGTGGAAATATTTTCCCCATCATTACTAATTGAAATGTACAGAAGAAATTTAGAATCCGTATAATGTATTACGCTTGCAGATAACTCATACGCTCATTGGTAGTCAGTTATAGCTTGCAATCAGTAAGAAATGTTATGATAGCAAATGTTCTGACTTTGTTTGTGAATCTAATATGAAATTCATCTTCATTATATTCCAAATAAATAACATTAAGATTTAAGGGTTTCTTAAAAATCATTGCTTGTGTAAAATTTAAGCAGCTCAAAAATGAAAACCTTGGAAATAAGCAAAATCTTAATTTTTCAGCTCAACTGTTAAAGATTATATATTTAAAAGCACTTTTCCTTTTTAATCTACCTACCAGTCCACTATGGAAATAATGTTTAATACTGTGTCTGTGGAGATAACATAGTGTGTTCTGGCTTTATTCCTGGAATTACAACATCTAGAAAGTGTTTATTGCAGGTATGAGGAATAATGCTCCAGCAATAGGAAATTTAACATTTCCAACATTACACTGGGCACCCCTAAAGTACAGGTGTTTTCCAAGATGTAGGTTACATGATTAAAGGCACATTTTTGCAGGGGTGTCAAACTCATTTGATATGGTGGGCCATATTTAATTTAAATGTACTTCAAGTGGGCTGTACATACATTTTCTTTTAGCCTGTATTCTACCTGAGCTCCTTTTTGAATAGTATGGTGAGAAATTCTGGGGTCTGTAAAAATCCTTTTTAAAAAAAATCAAGCTTGCTTCTGCTCCTCTGTTTGTTTAGAAGGGGCTTTGGAGAAGGCCTGTGAGCCAGGATCCCAGCTGTCTGCCCTGTTTCTTTACATGAAGAGCATCACCAGCTTTGCACTACATTCCCTTTCAGCTCTGCTGCTGCTCTTTATATTTTACAGCAGCTCCCAGAGGCCCTAGTCACAACCTATTGTGCTGAACACTCTCTACCAGCACACATGAAGAAACAGTCCCTGAAGCTTATTGTAGATTCTGAGGAAGGGGGTGTACCATCAATGAAACTGGCTCTTCCCAAATATGCAATGTTGACAAACTGGAGACAAAAATAGAGTGAAGAATTACTTGACTCTGACTTCCATGATAACGTTTTAAAGTATCGCCTGTAACAACGGCAGGTACGACTTTGTCAGACAGCAATGTCAGTTCCAATTTAGCAGTGATCCTTTATGCAACATGATTATCCCAATGGCTGGTGAAGCATAGGCACAATAGCAAACCACTACAGGTGTCTGTTCAAAGCTTTGAGTCCAGAGCTCTCCACAGCAGGCCCCTCGATTCTGATGGCTTTTCCCCTTGTGCAGTACTGAAGATGAGTTATTTTATGACCTCCTGTCATATTCACCTGTATTGCTGAAATGGGTTGGTTTAACTGCTTAGTTCCTCTGCTGTATGGCTCTGGAGGACTTTAACAGTCCTCTTGTGTAGCCAGTTGGTCTCTATTTTCACTGACTTCAGAGGACTAGGGTCACAGATTGAGGTATGAGTAGTCTGGCTTGCTTTGCAGAGATGAGATGGAGTGGGATTGGGAACAAGAAGTAGGACTGAGCAGAGGAGGGTTGGTGGCAGTACACAACGATTAAAGGGATTGCCTTATTGTTTCCTTATACTTCCCCGTCTGTCTGTATCCACTAATTGCATCTAGATTATAAATTATGGTAGACTGTGTTTTTGTTTTGTGTCTGTCCAACACCTAGAACAGTGGGAGTACTGGTCCACGACTGAAGTTCTTATATAGATAATGATAATAAAGGAAGAGAGATGAGGAACCCAAGGAGGACAAGAGATAGGGTATTTATGAAGATGGTGCAGGGAAAGAGCAATTAAATGCTCCTAATGTGCATTCCTTTGGTGGGACTGGGGGAGGAGCAGGCAGAGAGAGATAGCCCAAAGAGGTGGTGAAACTCAGAGTTATTTATCAAAGGTGAAGAAACTTGGGACAAAGAAATGAAAATGAAAGGAACTAACTGTTTTTATTCACCTGGAAAAATTATGGTTATATTATTCACAGTCCCCTAGTGTCTGGGAATAACATTAACAGGGATGCCATAAAGCCTGTGTTGCTGAGTCAGTTCATCAGAGATCATATAGTTGAATTTGAATGGTACTCTGGGATATTTTAATGGTAATTTCTGCCTTTTAAATTTTATTTGAAGCATGGGCTGATGGCGATTCACCTTGCAGCTTGGTCTGGAAACCTAGACATAATGCGAATGTTAGTTAAAGCAGGTGCTGACCAAAAGGCAAAGAACCAGGTTTGTTGATGACTAATTTTAACCAACACTAAACATATTCATCTTGAGAAGAAGTGCAATATAAACTTATAGAAATGGCTTGTGTTTCCTTAGGAGGGAATGAATGTCCTGCACTTTGCTGCTCTGAACAATAATGTTGAAATAGTAAATTATCTTCTCCAGGAACTTCAGCTGAAGGACCTAAACAAACCTGATGAGGTACTGTGTGAGTCTAGTTACCTACAAAATATAGGGGTTTGTTTCCTTTACATTGTGAGGTGAAGTACAATATTACAAGCATTTTTGAGAGCCTCAGAATGGAGCATTCTAAAAGTCCAAAGTATTTTTATTATAGGCTGTATGTTTTCAAAATTTTGGTCACATGGAGCCTATAATAAAAATACTTTGGGCTTTTAGAGTGCCCCTTTCTGAGGATCTCAAAAATGCTTTACAGACATTTAGCAAAGTAATCTTTCCAACCAGTATTTGCATCTCAGGAAAATGTAATAGTTAAGTATTAAATATTTGAAGAACAGCTTTCTGTTTCTAGGGCTACCTATTTCAAGATTTCTGGTCAGTTTAGAAATGTTTTCTTTAAAGTATTTTATCTTGTTTTTACTGTGAAGACACTTTACTTTTTCCCCCTTCATGTGTGGACTTAGACTCCCAGGTTTTTGTTTACGAGTCCATATGACATGTGTCACTATTTATTCACAGTATATATGCACTTACATATGACATGGTTCTAATAATCTGTGAAATTTCTGCAACAGAGTGACTTTATTTTTAATAACAAAGCAACCCTTCTGATGGCTGTTTCCTAGAAAGGGAAAAGGGCATTTCTTCTGGCAGCTGAAAAAGGCCATGTTGAAATGATAAACACTCTGACTTCTTTCAAGCTGTTCACCTCTGAAAAAGACAAGGTAAGCCTTTCTTTTCCATAGAAATCCAGATAAAGGGAGCTTAACAGTGGTAACTTTGATCCCAATGCAGTTACTTGTTTAACTGAAGGTCATACACCCAGACAAGGTGTTTGGATACCATGGCACTGGATGTGGTATATAAATGTAGACAGACAAGGACAGTGATTTTCAGTAATCCACAGAGACTAATGGAGCTGTCTGTGTTTATTGCCAGGAGGGGTAATAGTAATATGATGCATGATACAATCTGAAGTTAAGCTTTCTAATCCTTGGAGAGGAAGGATGGTCTGGTGTATAGCCCAGAAGTTGGGAAACCTGGATTCAATACCCTGTTCTGCTGCAGAGTTCCTGTGTGATGTGGGCAGGTCCTTTAGGGCCAGATTTTTAAGACATTTAGTTACCTAATGATGCACAGAAGGACTGCGGAGCCTAACTCCCATTGATTTAACTTTGACTTTGAAAACCTTATTAGGTACCTGTCTGCAATTTTTGGTGCCCAAATACATTTAAAAATCTGGCTCTTAGTTTTCTTGTGCCTCAGTTGACCATCTGTAAAATGGGGTAACTCCACTTTCCTACCTCACAGAGGAGTTGTGAGGATAAATACATTAAAGACCGTGAGGTGTTCCAATTTTATGCACATAGGGGCACTATGAGTGTCTTGGATAGACATGTGTCCACTGGCTTACAGTCTGAACAGAAAAGACCATAATGGTGTGGGTGGGATGGGAGAGATGTTAGGTTGTATTTATCATGCAAGCAGGGCAATGAGATTGATGGGTGGCCAATGCCATGTTAATTCTGTGAGCTTCTAGTTGTTTTCCTTTTTAAAAATTATATAACGGATGGTATCAGCTTGAGAAAGATTAACACATTGACTACAATGGAGCTGTATATGATGGAGAAAGGCCTTGAAGTAAAGGACTGGTCCATGGTCCACAGGTTGTTGTTTTTATCAATTGCAGCATGTTTTACTTAATTTGGGGTTTACAATATGTTTCTGGATGTTTTCATTTACAGGAGGGAAACACAGCATTGCATCTGGCTGCTAAAAATGGTCACTCTGAGGTTCTGGAAGTTCTACAAAATCAATGGGAAGAAATAGATGAACTCAATCAGGTGAGGACATAAAAGCTGCTGAGAGAGAGAAAAAAGCAATGTAAAAGGTGTGAAAGACAAAACAAAGTATTTTTAAAAATACCAGAGCAACAAATGGCTGTAAAAAACAATCTCCTTTCTGTGGTGGTCAATTAGTTAATCAGCACAGAGCATGACTCCATCAGGGTCCCAGCTCCATTGATAAAGGGGAATGAATAGTAAGCTATAGTCTTTCTCAAGTCATTGACTCCAGCTCAGGTCAGTAGTGTCGGAAAGACACTATCATCTGTTGGCTAATCTGTGGTGCATCTGAAATGAATTGGTTGATCAGTCCAATTCCTAATGGAATGCACATCACAAAAATCTCCATGACAGCTGGAAGTTCATGCGGTAGCCTCAAGGGAGAGATCATGGATTAAATTACACAGATGCAGAGACTTCACTCCTAGAAGTGTTTTTTCCTGATGTGGAATACCACTTCCCCAGACGATGATAGGTAGGTTGATGGAAGCATTTTTTCCATGCTGACGAAGTGGGATTTTCTCCCACGAAAGCTCATGCGATTAATAAATCTGTTAGTCTTTAAAAGTGCCACAAGACTCTTTTGTCTTTCTACAATAGACTAACACGGCTACCCCTTTGGAATTTGACTACGTCTATACAGGGGGGTTATGTCGACATAGGTATGTTGGCCAGGGGTCTGTTTTTCCAGACCCATGACCAAAATAGTTATGTCCACTTAACATGTAAGTGTGCACCAAACTGAATTCCATTTGCAGACTAGCGTGAGTATACAGCTGCTTGCTATGTTGTGTTTTACCTGTTTTGTTCTGAGGATAAACAGAGAACATAATCAGGATTGTCAGGACAGTGCCTTTGACAAAACACTAAATTTACTCAATAGCAATCAGAAAATCACCAAGAATTCAAACAAAAAAGAGTTAGAAATTTTTACTTTTTATTTTTACTACTGCAGTGAATGATGTGTTTTAAATAAGCATAGGTGTTCCGTAAAAGATTAGAAGCAGAAATTAGGTTTTCATGCAGTGAATGTAATTTATTTTAAAACCCACTAAGGCTCACTCTTTCTTTCTTTCTTTCTTTCTTTCTTTCTTTCTTTCTTTCTTTCTTTCTTTCAAAAATGTCCTGCAGATTATTGCTCTTTTTAACTGTTGCCAAAATCAGAGAGACACTCCCATGGAGTTGGATTGACCAGAATTGTAGTTTCTGGCTGTAGTTTCTGTGATCTGTGCTGGATGGTTCACACAAAACCAATAATGTTTTACTGTAGAATATCAATCATTGCAATCTCATGTCATAGTTTATGTAACTCTGTATTAGCATGGGTTTTTTTTTTTAAACACAAGAATGCATTAAAAATGTTGAGGTAATGTGTCTGTACTGGTGCCACATTAGATATTAGTAAATTTGTGTTAGAAATTATTGTTGTTAATTACCATTGTATATGAATGCTAATTTTGAAAGATTCAGATTATTTATGCTTGTGACCAAATTTAATTTCCCTTTACACTGTTTTGTCTGCCTAAACTTGCATACTGTCTGTACCAAAATATTACCATGCAGAAAAATCAATAATTGCACAATTTGAATTTGAACAGACATTAATTTATTTCATTGTGTTGGGCCAGAATGGAGAAACACCATTTTATTTGGCTGTTGAAGGAGGTCATGAAAAATGTGCTGAGCTGTTACTGGAAATGGGAAGTAACATCAACATTACAAATAAAGTATGGACTTTAATATTCTTTCTGGCATACTCTTATCAATACATCCTAGACTTTACAAAGATCTACATTCTCTCTATTCTTTGTGTTGAAGGCAAATATGATTTTAATTAATTAAAAAGGGCATTATTTAAGAATATGAAGAATTTTAATGTTTCAGAAACTATATGGAAAAAGAATGTTACAACATAGATTTACTTTACATAGTATTGTGTTGGAGCATTCTTTATTTAACTTATATGCAGTAGTACAACGTATGGCTTGGAAATGTAACCAAGAGAAGTAACTGAAAAATCTGCATTTTTGGAAGACGACTAAGTCAATAATAAACCTCTTTCCTATATCTGTGTCCTGAATTCAAGTCCAAATTTGATTTGTTTTACATGTGCTGTAGGAATTTGAGGTGAACCTTTTGGTCCCTAGCAAGCTGAGAAAAGTGCTGATAAGCAGGACAGTGATGGTGCACATATTAAAACTTGAAAGAATTTCTGATATATTTTGACTTAGAAACCATTAATAATTGCAGTGTTTGATAATTTATCAGCAGTGTGAATTCGCTCCTGCAGCACAAATGAGTAGTTTTGATCCTCAGGAAAATTCATCTTTGCTCCCTTTAGCAGAAGGATTAAAGGAAGGCTTTTCGGTGATTTTCAAAGTATGTAAATGTGAATGTAATTACTTGTTACAAGTCACACCAAGGATTGGGAGATAAATTGAAATCCTAATTTTCTGTGGTACAGGGTGGCTGATAAAGCAGATTCTTCTCTTTCTTTTATGATAAATGTAAAAGTAGTAGTAAATTATTAGCATTTCTGGAAACCTATTATGCCAGCTGCCCATGCTATAGTCTGGTAAGGACGTACAGGTCCTTAGATAGTCATAAAAATGTTGTGTGAATTTATATCTGATTTTATCATTTTACTAAAGGGATTAGTTTTGGCAGTAACATAAATTTAAACTGAAGCTTCATCTGTTTCAATAGATATTTTAAAGGAACAGTTTTTCTAATTTCTCTGAGTTCTTTCCAGTGGTAAAATCTTTCCCCTCTTGTCTGTGTGTTTCTTTCAGCACAATAGTAATGCTTTGCACATTGCAACGCAGAATGGACATACATCCTTGGTCACGTTTCTTATCTGTAAAAATATCAATCTGGTTCCTAAACCTGAGGTGAGACTTTTAGTTACTATGTTAGCGTTACTTCCACTGTTGTCAAGTTTGTTTTATCTGTCTTGACTGCCTTTTCTGAGATTTGTGGTAGTTTGCCTATTAGTATTGAAGTCTCAGAGTGAAGGCCAGAAGGGAGCACCGGATAAACTAATCTGACCTACTGTGTGTCACAGGCCAACAGAACTTGGTCCATCAAAAAAATATTACCTCACCCACCTTGTCCTCTAGTATCCTGGGATTGACATGGCTACAACTATGTTGCATGCTGATCATTTGCTCTTTGTTTATTTATCACTGCAGAGGAGGTGCAATTATAAGTGGGTTTTGAGTGTGCATACTTGAATATTCTTCCCAGAAACCTGATTGACAGTTGCACACAGTTCATCCAATTTGATTGAATGTGTGCAATCATGTCTCAGGGCAAATCGAAATAATGCCATGTGACCTATGTATTCAATCAGAATGACACAAGAATTATTTCTATATGAAATACTTACAGTGAAATGCTTCCAGACAGTCTAAAGACCAAAACTTACTCATAGACACTATGCAGTGAATAAATATTTTTTTCTGTATTCTGTCAATTCTTTGTAATCTGATTTTGGGTGATATGTAAGTAGGAAAGGGGTAAGGACTGAGCTCTGTGACTAGATGTACCCCAGAACACCGCACCTGTGCAGTAGCTTGCATCGTGCGGGGGACCGGGGACCAGGGCCCAAAGGTATTGAATGCCTTCTCTGAGACAAAATAATCACTCAACTCTATGTGCAAGTGACAATTCAAATAATTTTCAATATCTGTTTAATTTCTTTCCTGACAATCCTAGACTTTTTAGTGTTGCAACGCTAAAGAGGGTGAGGAGGTATCCTTAAATCACAGCTTGATTAATTATAGGGAAAACAGTAGTTAATTAGAAAAATGTTTTGTTTTTTATTTGTGTGTGTGTGTGTGTGTGTGTGTGTGTGTGTGTGTGTGTGTGTGTGTGTGTGTATAAAATATAAAAATAATAAAAAACAAGGGATACTTAATCTCGGAAGCAGAATTCAAGCAGTTCCCTTTTGCATGGACCTTCCCATTCACGGTTCACTTTGTGTAAAGCCAAGGAGATATGTTGTAACTGAAAAAACAATTCACAAATATAGGTTCATGAGCGACTATAAGCTCTTGTGAACCAGATTTTCTTCTAAGGCTGAGAGAGCGAAGTGTCTTCAAAATGCAGGAGTGCAGTTGGGAAATGGATCGTGCCATGTACTTCAGATCTGAGTGGCAGGTTTTAATGTAACTCTCCTGCATTATCTGAATGCCATTTTTAATGTAATTGTTCTAGTCTTACACTTCATTTGTTTCTCTCTACAGCAAAATTCTCCTCTCCATTTGGCTATCGTCAATAATCACCTTCCGATAGTAAATAGCCTCTTGGAGGCTAATCATGATATAAATGCCTTGAATCAGGTAAGAAAACCGAATCAGAGACTGAAAGAGGAGATAGTATTTTTTTTTCCTCTTTAAATACAAATGTGTGTTGGTTTTACAAATCTCTTTATGAGGTCAAAGTACAAAAAGGGGAGAAAAAAAGGCAGTTGCCTTCCACTTACTCTTGGTGTATAAATCATTCCACATATTCTGCTGGTATTGTTTTAGGGTTGGATAGTAACGTATCTACAGAAAATGATTTCATTAATTTCTGTTTGAATAATGTATGTTATGTTTAATACATTGTTAAAGTGTATTCTCTTCTTGATCCGAAAGAGAAACCCATGACATCATGTGTCAGCTAACTAGAAGAACATTTTATTTCCTCATGAAAAATTTTGTCTTTTTTTCCTTTCAAAGTGATCTTTGGAAGTTTATGTTAAATGAGGCAGAGCCTTGTGCCTTAGTCAATCTCCAGTTAGCTAACACAGTTGAAAACTTGATGTGATGCATAAAGTTTTGTTCTACAAAGGGACCCTCTTCCTGGTTAGTGGCTCCCCCCTCCCCAACACCGGCTGCAGCTCCCCATGCCCCTCCTCTCCTCCCCCTGCCTAATACCTAATACCTAATACATGTAGAATGTGCACCAGCAGGCGGGAAATTTAAAATGGTGGTGACGGGAACTGGGGGCCCCTAGCACAGCGGAGCCCAGGGCATTTGCGTGCACTGTGCCCCTGCTAAGACTGCCTATGGGTCCAGCCAAATAGATCCAGATTAGGTATTTATTTGTCCTTGTTTTTTGTTTTGGGGGCTTTTGTGGGGGGAGGGTTAGTTGTCAGTGAAGAAATTCCATCAAAATTATATCTAAAGAAAATTAAAGTTGCCCAATTAAGCAGTCAAGAGTCAGGAAATACCAGACTTAAGATTGCTTTATCTCCCTGTGCGTATGTTGTTTCTGAAGAAGAACTGGGTTTTGTGAGAGCTGCTGCTTTTTTCTCTATTATAGCTCTTTTATTATGGATTTTAGTTGTAATATTTTTACAGGCACCTGGAACCTGAGAGAGGCATCATTTTGTTTATATTTAAAACTAAAACTATTTATTTTTAATGATAACAACATGATCTATGCTATTTCTCAAGTAATGCAAGAAATAAACACCCAGAAATTGTTCTGGCCTATCTTATTTATAAATTACTTTCATTGTCTCTGGCACACTCAGATAAATACATGATAGTATGAGATACTATGCCTGTATTTTTAAAATTGTAGAAAAAGTTGTGACATTTTATGAGGAAGAGGATATTCTCATGTAATCAAAGACCGTATCAAGATGCATTAGCACAAAGATTCAGAGTTAAAGTTGGATATGGAAACTTGTCTCTGGTATTTCCTGATTTGTGAGTGTTTAACTATGTAATCTTAATGTTCTTTTATGCTAGATTTATAATGAATATAAAGATTTAAAAATCAGTGCAACCAGACCCATACATTCCTAAATTAGACGTAGTAGCAAAAACCTCTCAAGTTGCAAGGACCCAATGGGCCTAAGCCCTCCTGTGGGGGATACTGCTCGGGAGTCACCTACAGTGGAGAACCCATAGGGATACTACTCAAAGAAGTCACCTTGTGCAGTAATGGTGGTTCTTTGAGATACATGTCCCAACGGGTGCTCCACAACCCCTCTCCCTCCCCTCTGCTTCAGGATCCTGTCAGTGATCTGTGGTAGAGAAGGGACTGAGGGGGGTTAGGCTGCACAGGCTGGTTAGTATCATGGCAGGGCAGGAGGAGAGACTGTGCATGTGTGAGCCGAACAGCCATTGCTGCCAGAGTTCTCTGGTCAGCCCTGCAGGGAAGCAAGCACACCTAGAGTGGAGCACTCATCAGGACACACATCTCGAAGGATCCTCGTTCCTGTACAAAGTAAGTAATGGCTTTAGAGACTCCATTCGCTCTCTTGTTTGTTTGAAAGAAAACCAACAGTCAGATCATTCAGCTCTTCAATGCCTTCATTTTTGTCAGGGTTTTCCAGTCAAGTGCATGCTCATCACCATAAACCTCTGGATTTCAGTTGTGTGTGTTTTATTTCCGAAATGACACAAGTTTATTGCACTTTTTTATACTAATCCCTGCAGAGACGACAAACCGCTCTACACCTGACAGCTGATCTTGGGAATGTGGAACTAGTGGAACTGCTGCTGAAGGCAGGCTGTGATCTCAAGATTGCTGATAAGGTATATTGCATTATTCATAAGGCGCTATGGTTACGGGATCATTGCTTTTGTGTCCTTCTTTCTGAAGATGTGGAGGTCGCCATTTCCTAACGGTCTTAGTATGTCTAGACTAGCTGTGATGAAGAGAATTTTCTTTGAATACCATCTTGGGCTGCATCTTGCAGGTATCTGAATTTGTTTTAGTGGAAAGCTATTTGCAAGGTCAAATGTGATGAAATCAAGTGTGCTTAAAAACTAAATCCACACAGCAAAGACTTAGTCTGTTGTGAGATTTATGTTGCAGACACTTGCTATTAAAGAGCACTGATGGAAAAACACAAGACTAATAGGACAGAATAATCGTTTGCAGAGGTAAAAGCGATCAGGAGCCAGATTCACTGCCAACAGAGGCATGTGCTTCTCCATTAATTTCAGTGCAGTTTTGTGCCTGCTTACTTAGCTGGTGCCGCAATCCATGGCTTCATTACAGATTGCTTTGGGAAAACAGAGCCATAATTTGTAATGATTTGTACAAGCACCCAAACAGTTTATGGAAAAATAACATAGTAAGCAAAAAGCACCAAGAGTTTTCTTGTCCTGTTATTAATTTGGTGACTCAGCTATATATGCTGCTTGCTATAAGGCCCTGAAGTGTCTATGGGTGTGTCCACACTGTGGGCTCTGCAGCAACAGATGCAGCAGAATTGATTGAGCAGGTCGTGCAAACCTACTCAATCGATGGGAGATGGGCTGTCTAGTTGACACCATTAGTCCACCTCCCCGAAAGGAGTAAGACTGTGTCAGTGGGAGGGCATCTCCTTTCACTGGAGCACCATGTAGATGCTGTGGTACGTCAATGTAAGAATGTCTATAGGAGATCTGCTGTCTACCACTGGTGGCAATGTAGACCAGCCCTAAGCAAGCAAATCCAGCTCATTAGTAGCTTTTCAAAAAATGAAGAATAAACAGAATTGTTGACAGTACAAGTTATTGCACTACGTAAAGCTGAGCTGATTGATGCTTCAGACTGATGCAGGTTGGTGGAAAAATGAAAAGCCAATATTGAGTCTAGAAAACCACTTGTTCCCGATGTGAGAAGAGACCTATGACTCGGGGGGAGGGCTAAAGTGGCTAATATGTTCTGTGGGGCTGCAGTAAGGTACTTATATGAGAATTAGTCTTCCCATTCAATCAGCCTGTGGTCTGTCTCCCAGGGGTCTGCAACCTGGGGCTCTTTGGCTGCCCCCTTGCGGCTCCAGGCCCCCCTTTGTGCCACTGGGGGGACTTGTGGGCGGCCGGCTCTGGGCACCCCTGCTACTGGGGGACTCTCTGGGCAGCCTGCGCCAGGCTCATTTCTACCACTGGGGGACCCTGCAGGGAGGCTACTCTTAGTTCTGGGCTCTGCCCCCCGCGCTGCCAGGGGACCCTGTGACATTCACTGTGGCCCAGCTCCCTTTACCAGGAGGCTACACCCACTGCAGCTCTCAAAACACTTGGTTATTGAAGGAATTTTTTAAAATAGCTCCTCTTATCTTTTGAGTTGCCAACCCCTGGTTAATATTCTTAAACCAAAATTAAGCATGATCCCTGACCCATTGCTATCAAGGCTTTCCCCACCTGTTAGGTCATGGTGCTCTAAAGGTATAGGTGAGAAGGTGAACCCTGAAGAGAAATATTTTGTGCCCAGTTCTGCCTTAAATATCCACAGTCTTCTGGGCCTCGTTACACACCAAAGATCAGAAGTGCTCCATGGCAGTGAGCTGGAGGGTGGTGTCTAAGGAAGAACCTCACAAATGCTGTCCCCTGCTTCATTACTGTTGGTTCTTGGGCAGTGGCATACCAAGAGGGCCATGGCCCTGGGCATCCTGGTGTGGGGGTTGCCAGCCAGTCCCTCAGAGGAGTAGCCGTCCCCTGCTGATGTCCCCGGCAGCCACTCCAACCCAGCTCAGACTGCTGGTGACTCAGGGCTCCCGCTGAGGGGAGGAGCAAGCATTCTCCTGGCCCCTGTGCCAGGCACAACAAGGGAGTCATGGGGACCCTGGCTTCACAGGGACCAGGCAGCTCCCTTCCCCTTTCCTCGCTGCTGGGCGGCCCAGGCGAATCTGCTCCTGTCACTCCCACTCCCCACCGTCTCTGTGGGAGAGTGGGAAACGGGCACAGAACTCTTCCTCCCCAACGGGGTACTGCTGATGCTCCCCTCAATGATGGGTTGGGAAATACGCAAATACAGATATTGGCTTTGGGTGCTGGAGACCCCAATACATCACTGATCTTGGAATAACAGTTTTCCCATCTGTGGGCTGGGCAGGATAAATGGTTAGGGACATTGGCAGGTAAATGGGAGGAGTACAGGGCACACCCATCCCTGCTCATCACAGTGTGTTAGAGAGAAAGGACCCTGCTTGGATTGACACTGTTTTGTTGCCTGGCCTCTCTCCCCTCCCACAGCTCAGGTTTTCAGTTTTTCTCCACTCTCCAGGTAGCGCTAGAAAGGTGACAGGGGTTGTGTGTTGTTGCTTCTTAGTGCACAGAGCATGTTCCATTTGGTTATGTTACTTCAGGCTCTATAAAATTCTACCTTGTTTATTGGACTCCAAGAAGTTCTTTAAGGTCACTGGTATTTTCTCTAATGCACAATGATCGCTTTCTCTGATGAGGATTTTGTGAGAGAGAAATTCCTGGGCTCCCAGCATGAAGCTCTCTAAAAATGGATTAATTATAATGCTCTGGAATGGAGCTGGGAGTGAGAATTCAGAAGGTATATATTAGAGAACTTTTTAATAGCTAGTGAGTTAAAGTGCTTTGTAATTTAATTTCTGAGCCCTCTAATTAGAGGCTGATTTCTTTCAGTCCTAATGTTAAAGATCATCTAAACTCTTAATAGGTGGAGAATATCCAGTATATGTGGAGGGCAGCTGTTCTCAATGCACATCCATTTACATAAAAGGATTAGGGAGATAAACCAGTAAAGTCACAGAAGCATTTACATGGCCTTGAACTGTTAGTAGCAGAGATGTATTCAGATAGATTAGACAGGCTCAGTGGCTGGAAGGAAGCAGCTGTCCTTAAGTGTTTGAGATGGCTGTATCAGACACTGAGCAGTGTGTATGCTGCAACCTGCCAAGGAGTCGCTCTAGACTGTTATCAAACAGCCCATTGTCTTTTACAGGCTAGAGCAGTGGTTCTCAACCTTCTGCAGATCGTGACACATTTGGTGTCATATTGTGACCCTATGGGACACACCAACCCACCAGCCCCAGGCAAAAAATCCAGCCATCTCCCTGGCTCTCCGTGACACACTGCTGTGTGGTGACACAGTAATATGTCCCGACACAGTGGTTGAGAACCACTGGGCTAGAGTATGCAATAGTGAATGAGCGGTGAACAGCAGCAGTGCACTAGAGTCCAGGACATAGACTTGTCTTTATCCCAGGGGCTTCTCTTCTCTACCTTGACAACCACAGGTATCTGAAATGCTCTGCTGATCCATTTGTGGGTGTCTGGAATGCTCTGAAGGGCTCCTATTCATCCAGAGGAGCGAAGAGCATTCGTTACCGTTACTGTTGCTCTGAAGACCTAAAATTATACTGAAATTTTTTTGCAAATGTTCAATAAACAATGGCCTCACTCAGTTAACAAAAAACTCTGTAGATTCCTGCTGTTCTGTCCCTATCACCTGTCTGTTGAACAGCATGCTGTGACTCACTGTCTCTGCTTTCAGCAAGGAAAAACTGCACTGGCTGTGGCATCCAGGAGCAACCATGCCCTCATTGTTGATATGATTATTAAAGCAGAAAGATATTACACCATGAAACAGGTACAAAACAGCTCCGTCTCCCCAAAGGAACTGGTAGCTGAAGAATCTCTGCTCTGCTCTTCTCTGCTCCAGACTGCATCAGTCAGCTAATTAAGGTTATGCTAACTAAGTGTAAGCAGATTTAAAGCCCCTTCTGCTTCAGCTGGTTTCTTTCTTGCCCCTCACCATGTTTCACCACCATTTACAAAACTCTTCTCAGAAGAGAGAGTTCAGGCTTGGAAAGTCCAGAGTTCTAGTCCAGATTTGTCCCTGACTAGCTGCAAGTCTTTGGGTACAGTCCTGCCCTTCCCTTCTCTGCTCCAGGCACTAAACCATGGAAAAAACTGCAAAGTTCATATTGTGCCATAAAGTCTCAGGAGCCCGGATGTGCCAATCCATGCTGATAACCCATCACATCAGACAATCAAGCTCCACCTACCTAAATAAATAACAAAAGCATAACTGAGCTTCAGATCAGTTCTATGTGCTTCTCTCAGCATTTCCTCCTGCCCAGCTTTCCTTTCTTGTCACTTGGTGTCTGGAGTCCAGTGAAGCATTCCCTGAGAGGGGAAAGGGTGTAGGGGTGTGTGTGTGTGCGTGCGTGCGTGCGTGCGTGCGTGCGTGCGTGCGTGCGTGCGTGCGTGCGTGCGTGCGTGCATGTGCAGGTAATCCCCTGTATATGGGCTAGGCATCAGCATCCCTGCTTTGAACTTTCATGTGCCTTTAGGGTAGGCTTTTCCCATGGCCTAGTTCCCTATGGTATTAAATATTGGAAAGTAAGAAGCTGAGGAGTTGTTTGAGCTCTAGATTAACAGTCAGTTCAGCCTGGAGGGTGTCCCAGATGCTATCAAGCACAAATTCAGAGCAGAGGTGTAAGAGTCTGGCGCACACACAACTGGTCCATAAAGCCCTCTACCAATGGGGAAGCACCATAGCATAGAGTAGAAGTGTAGAAAGAGCAGCCAGCAGACATTTGGGAAAGTGGCCGATCGTAGGTGCAGGGGTGTCCCCCGGAGAAGGTTGGGACTTCCATAGAGTTGGGTAAGAGTCTCAGGCATTAAATGTGCATTGGGAGTGGACTTGTGTTGGTACTCCCAGTACCCACACCCTGTCAGCCTATGGAGCCTCCTGTCTTTTGGCAGTGTTTGCTGGTTCTTACCAGTTCCTTGGAACTGTAAATAGATTGCGAAAGGAATTCAGTTGCCTGCCTCCTTGTTATGCTTCAGGGTGTAACTCTGCAATCCTGTCCCTGCTTTACCTCTGCCTATTGTTGCTAAGCTACTAAATAAATAACTTGTCTTGCCTTCTTGCTTCCTGATAATTTGTGCTTCAGGGAACTAGACCAGGTAAAGCAGAGTTCTTGGGGAAAACAAATCCATGGACTGCACAGCTTTTGTGTGTCTGATTTGCTTTCAAAATAAAACAAAAGAGTCCCCTGGCACTTTGTTCTTTTGCAATAGACTAACACGGCTAACCCTTTGGAACTTGGTTTGGTGCGGCTGGAATTGTCAGATACATTATTCTTCCTTTCAGCTTAAAGGGGACTTGACGGTCAAGCTATTCATTCCTAGAGAAGATGAGAACTGAGCTAATACTATAGACTACTTTTGAGCTTTTGATACGTTTATTTAAATGTCTGAGAAAAAGATGGTTAAGCAGATGTTTTTGTGAAACAGTTTAACAGATGTTGAGAGAGAAAATCATGGTGCTTCTACCACAATATATGTAGCTAAGTATCTCAACACAGATGGGCAAGGGGTGTGGAAGTACCAAAAATATTACTGTGGTGGAACACAAGCTGGTAGGAAACAAACCAAGTGGTGATATGGCAGTATTTTAACTATACTGTTTTGAACAATTATTGTAGAATAACACTTTCATTAAAGTAAAATTTCCTACAATCCTAAGCAGTGCTTCGGGTGGTTTAGCTGATACCTTATTCTCTGGCTCACTATTCTGGGGTTTAAAATATTCATCCTCCTCCATCATCCATGCGCAGAGTTCGGCACATACCTTAGTGACACTCGCTGAATTCACATGCTTTGCTGAACTGGGGCCTTACTGGGTGTCTGCATTAGAGGTACAATTCTGGCCCACAGAACTCAATGACAAAGTGTTCTCCCCAGGATTTCCCACTGGTCCTGCTCCACCAGTAAGATCCCCAGTGTAGTCAGGGAACCAAAGAACCACTGTGTTCTAACCTTGCCATCTATCTCCACTGAGAGATGGGCTACATGTTGCTGTGGTTCAATTGCTAGCAGCCAGTGTATTGTTGACACTGTTGTTCCTTATCAAGGATATTAAGCTAATGGTAGCATTGGTCGGAAATCTGACAAAAAAACCCCATCATGTAGCCCTACGACATGGCTTGAACATGTTCTTTCCATTCACAGAGGCAAGAGGAAACATCTTATGTGGCTGAGCCATTATGATGTTTAAACGAGATCATTTCTGTAGCACAGACAGCATCCACCTACAAAAGCATATTGATAGTAAATCTATAGCAATATCGCTAGCAAAAGCATTTAATTTTACAAATATTTTAATAGATTGTATTTTAACTCTTTCAACAGGCTTTAAGTCCTATGCACTGTGCAGTAAACTGTGCCCAGCTATGTTTTGAGACTAGTAGCTGTTTCCCTGAGCAGTGAGGAAAAGGGAATCCCTCCTCCCCGCCCCCACCTGTTAGTCAAGCTGTGGTAACAGTCTTCTCTTTATGTCTACACTAAGAAATCTACCTGTTGCTGACAGTAGGTGTCAAAATCTACAGCTGAATGTGATTTAACTGCCAAGATAGCCAAGTGCAAATGATCCCCACTGTTTCTGAATCTGTAGTTAAAATTTGTGCAGCTTATTTAATGTCTTTGTTTTCTTTTTAGGAGCGTCTAGAAAATAGTGTTGATGAGCCAGATTTTATCCTATCCTTCAAACAGGATCACAGTACACAGACTAAGCAAATTCGGTCCTGCCTCTGGAATCTGGCTTACAATCAGTTAAAACCCCAAGAATGGAAGAAGCTGGCCCTGTTTTGGAAATTTACAGATGAGCAAATTAAAGCTATTGAAGAACAGTGGACAGGTAAATGAAATGCACTGATTGGGTAGAATGGTATATAAATGGATTAGGTGAACACATGGCTGATGGGGGAGTTATAGTCAACTCTGCCCTGGTTTTTGACCAATGGGTTTACTGCTACACGTTATTTCTTTGGTCAGATAGAGACATTTCTCTCGAATCAAAATCATACTATTTTATCTGACTTTTTTAAATTTAATTTTAATTGTGAATTAAATAAATTTCATGTAACTACATATTATGAGACCTCGCTCATGTGCCCGCTTCAGGAAACATTGGCAATATCTCCATAAGTTTAAGACAGAATCATATTGTGTTGAGTTCACAATTTCTACAGCACGTTACTGTCGTCTTTGCTCGTACCTGATGATGTATTCCCATAAATTAAAACAAGTTACAGGAACACTTTTTTTTTAAAGAACCATTAATCTTGATTTTTCATTAGCTTGAGAGTGGACACTAATCTTTCAGCTTTGAAAGTCTTATGGCAAGTTTACATTACTGCTTGTTGATCTAACTTGCATCATTTAGAGGTGTAAAAAAGACACCCGAGTGATGTTAAGTTACAGCCACCTAAGTGCTGTCCACACTGGTACTTATGTCATCGGGGGAGACACTCCTGCCGACATCGCTTTCGCCTTTCGTAGAGAGGGAGTAATACCAATAGGAGAACATTCTCCCCTTGGCATAGAGCGTCTTCACCAGGTGGGCAAACAAGGAGTTTGGTGGCACTTTTAAAAACTAAAATTTATTTATCAATCACATGAGCTTTTGTGGGAGAAGATCTCACTTTGTCAGATGCTTGAATGGGGGAAACTTACAGAATGGGAGCAAAAGAAATGCAGGGGAGTGGATCAGGTCAGACGGTGACCAGGTATACTACAGCAGCACACCTACACTGGTGCAGCTGCACTGATTAGCACTAATCTTAGTTTCCATCTTGCTTCGAGGTCAAAGGAAACAAAAGTGCCTGAGTAAAATTGGAGTACCATTGTACAAACTGGGATATTTTACAAAAGCAGCTAGGACATCAGGGTATTTTACTCTGTGTATGTTGTATACTGCATAGGGAAAAAAAGCTATAAGGAACATGGACACCGAATGCTGCTCATCTGGTTGCATGGTATATTGCTGGCTCATCAGAATCCAGTCAAACATATATATGAAGATCTGGTGAATGTTGGATTTCAACAAGTAGCTGGTAAGCTATTGTTTAATGTGCAGGAGCAAGCTATGTGAGGGAGATGCTCCATAAGTGCAATCCTTTGCTCCTTACCAAATCTGTAACTGGGGATTTTTGGCTTGATTGATCGGGGGAAACCCTTAAAATAACTTCAGGGGTTGGAGGTGGGGAGAGAGACTGACTTGTTTTATGGCAAACCCAGTTTCAATTGTAGTAGCGGGCCTGAGCTGGGCCACACTGTCTAGGGAAGGAGCAATGCCTGTCTCATAAGAGCATTTCCCTTTCTTTCTTTACAGAGAATATTAGAGCTGAAAGGAGCGCTGAGATGGATTCCAGGAAATGTGCTATTTCATGAACTCTTCAACGGAAGCTGGGGTAGGCTGTGGATTGTGTTCTAGATGGGAAGTCTTTTTTTAAAAATACTCTTTCCAGAAAAGATGTTTGCAAAATGTAGTTCATCTGCTGTGAATTTCCAAAGATCTTAATTTACAGGTTGTTAGTGCTAGAAAACAAACTTCTACACTTGAGTTAATTTGGTTAGTTTACCACTGTAAAAACTTGCACAGTAAATTTGGTATTTTTTTTATAGGAGAGACTAACAAATACAATTACACTAATGTTAATTTGTGACCATCCTGCCAAGTGAGCTACAATTTTTCTGTATGTGACTTAAAATAATTCCATATTGGAACTACTTAAATTAATTTGTGCCTGATATGAAATGTAAGTACCGGTAATCGGTTCTCTAGCTGACATGAGCTACAGTTATAAGTGAGACAACAGAGTCCTGTGGCACTTTTAAAGAAAGCTCATGCGATAAATAAATCTGTTAGTCTTTAAAAGTGCCACAGGACTCTGTTGTCTTTCTACAATAGACTAACACGGCTACCCCTTTGGAATTTGGTTATAAGTGAGGAATACCTTCCCCATAAATATGCTGGCACCCTGGGTAATTTGAGATTAGCTCATTTTAAAGTAAACTGCCAAGAGGAAATAGATTCCTGCCTGACTGTGGCTTTTTCTTGACTAACTCATGACTTGATTTGGGTGGATATTTATTCTTAAATATTCTGATTACACAAGACAAAAATACACTATAGGCAGCCACCTCATGATGCAAATAAGCTTATCCAACAAAAGGACATGTAACTCTATATACTCATAACTCACTTTGGCTGTAAAGGGAAAACAGCTCTTGGATTCAACTGATTTTTTTTTTTTCTAAGAAAACAAAGCTTTGCTTATTCAGAAATGAATATTTCCTGTAATACTTGCTGGTAGATTCTCTCTATAATGAGAACATGAAACATTTGTCATGAGTTTCATTTGCTTGTTTTAACCAACAACAAACTGTTAGCTGTGGCAGAAGCGGCCTGATGTGTTCATTTAAAGTATCTGTTCATCTGATTTTTTTCCCCCTTTTATTACTCTAACAGTAAAATTGAAATTTTTATTCTTTTCTATGTGCATTCATCTGGGAAAAAATTTCTTCTCCAACATGCCTGCCTATTGCTTTGATGAAGGTGGTGGTAAAAGAAATTCTGAATTAACAGCATTCTGCAGTCCCATTGATAAGGCACTGCACCTGTGCAGCAGAGCAGGCTTAGGGTCGCTTTCTCTAATATGTTAGACTAATAAGGTCTGTGTTGTAATATGATCTTAAACAATCAGTCGGTTTGGTCTTAAAAATGGAAAGAACACCAATATTGATCATGGAAGTGGCTAGGAGGCTGTTATACTGGATAATTTTTTTTCTTGTAATAGTTGGGATCTATGTTTGCTAAAATTTACCTTCAGACTCTTTCCCGGGCATTAATCCCCATACCTAATTTCATATCTGTTAAGATACTACAAAGAATATTAAGCCTTTTATGTGACTGAAACCAATTCAATTTTCCCCCCACTTCAATCTACTTGTAATTATCATTTTATATAAAAACCCCATGGACAAACATCTATTTTGATCCTTTATTAAAAACCACATTCAACACCTTTCTTAAATAAGGTATACATGTACTAAAATAGGCATAGCTTGCTCTTAGAGAATTACACTGTAAAGTCAAATTGCTATTTTTTCCTCACTACGTTTGAATATATCTACAATTGTGATTTGTAGAAGGTAAACATGATGTAGCCTTGAGCCTTGCTACATCAACATGGAAACATTAGGAAGAGCTTTAAACTGCAACTTGGTTAAACTCACCACCTGGAAGGGAAAGTTAAAACATTTCAAAACATTCCTTAGTCCACAACTTTTATTGACTGAACGTTAGCATGAGGCTGGCTCTGAGGCACTCGTCCACTGTGTCCGGTAGGTCTCACACTGGTGGCACCAGAAGCATGGTGCACAGTTCGAGGGTATTTAGCAGCAGTGGCTTGAGATATAGTTTGCTGAAAAATAAAACAAGATATCTTAATAGGAATACTTATAAAGGTACTCCTAGAAAGTGAAGTCCCCGTTCAGTTAGTTGGAACATCGTGAACCTGAGTGGGGAACAGCCAGTGCTAGATGTAGGATAATACAGATCTCTGGCCTCACCTTCTCTTCACCCTTGGCTATTCATCACCAGCTATGCTTTAATTCTTTTAAAACAAAGTTTACTCTCACCAGTGAAGATAGGCGCTTTTAATAAACTCCAGACAACGGTGCTAAGCTTCTAGAATTAACTTAAAAAAAGATCAGGATGTTTAACTCTAGCCCCTGGATTAAGTTATTCTGTTGTGGTCCTCTTTAATGACAGTAGGTAGCATGCCTTTAAAGTGAGGATAATTTACTCTCTTCCCTGGCCCCTTTTTCAACTGCCAGCCATCTCGTATTTCGCACCTCTACGAAAACTAGTCTTCATTCTCTGTCCAGTCATACATCAGAAAAATAAAGCTAACAGCAGGTCTCAGGAGCCCCAGGATATAGACCACTACAGCTTACAAAAGCCCATGGATGAGGAATCTTGCCACATGCCAGAAGATTAAATCCAGGCTCTGGTGGACCAGAGGAGTTGGAGGAACTGCTCTGTTGGTAACCCGAGCTGTTTAAATGCAGGGAGCTCAAGCATGGCTGCTGATCAGTTATGGCAGTATCACCCCAGAAGGCAGGTGGGCTTTCATGTAACCAGACCCACGTTACTTAGGACTTCACGGTTAAAGCTAACATGGTCAGCTGGATTTCTCCTTCATATACATCTCAAGTGAACAAAGGCTCCCCTTAGATAGTCAGTCTAATTAGCTGGACAAATGACTTAGAATGATCTCTTTATGCTCATAAAGCTACTGCTCGAACCCCTCTTTCCTTGGTGTCTGATATCATACTAGTATATTCATTCCATTCACCACCACACAACATACTGCATAGGCAAGGGATGTGGGAAAGGGGAGAGTAGGAATCAAGTACAGCAAGAAGTAGGTTTATCTCCCATCTTTGTTGCCATCCACAGAGTTGTTTGGTTAGGGCAGCGTTTCCCAAACTAATTTGGCCCCGGAACACTTCTGGGCTTGGACTGTATTGGCGGAACACATATATGCTGGTGCGGGGTGTGTGTTTCATAGTGAAAAACTGCCCCATGTATTGCTCAAAAGTTGATTTAAAAGAGTTAGAAGGAAAAACATAGCTAGCATCGACATTTTTTCACAGATCACCTATTCATGTTCTGTGGAACAGTTTGGGGAACACTGAGTTAGAGGCCTGACAATAAGAAAATGATACTTGCTTCAAGCCTGTCAGTCCATCCTGGCACAACTGCTTTCAGCCCAGCAACATTTCTCACTCATTAAATCAAGTTCATAACAAGTTCTAGCTCCACAATGATTGAGGAAGCACTATTTCCTCAAAAGCTATTTATCCTCACTTGTGTGGAGGGGAGTGACAGCAGCAAATGTGCAATGAAACAAGGAAGGTTTCTAAATCTCCCCCAAACTATTCTTACAACCAGAAGGGTAAACAGGGATAGAGTTTAAATGGGATTATTCAGTTCCTCCCCACATCATTTTGATGAAAATCTGCTGTTAGGTCATATCCAACAGAAGAAAATACTGCTTATTTTCTCTCACGGCATTCAAACATGCCTGTCAAAACAGAAAGATGAGAGTGCTACCCTGAACAGCTTTTAAACTTAGTAGATATGGTGTAACAGACGTTATTACCATAATACCAGTTTGGATTTACCTGAGTGACCGGATGATGCTTTTCTACAACAATCGAACTCATGGGTGGTGAGACTCCCATTACAGCTAAACTACTACAAATTCTGTTCTTTTGTCCCAGATCAGATCGTCCTGTGATTCGAGCAGTGATTGTTCTTCCTGCCTTCTGTTGAGCAGATGTCACTACTCTTGCCATAGGCTACAAACAAACAAGACACACCAGTTATTATTCACAACATTTATAATGCACCCAGGCAGTTGCTTTGGTTTATTAGCTACATGTATGAACATACACATACTCTAAGTAAATTAAGAGTCCATAATGATATAGAAACTTTGAGATTCTATACAATGGGCACAATTAAAAATTGGGTATTTATTACCTGCAGTTATTTCCAATGGTATTTCCCATACTAAATAAAGGCAATACTATATTTACCGTGATAAATCTAAGCACTGTGGTGTGGTTAAATGACCAATGTGTTGAAGCGTAGCAAACTGCAATCATGAAAGGGCCCTCTTTGTCAGCTATTTTTACAAACCCTCGCAGTAAGGAAAAATTGTAGCTCTGCCCTCAGGCTGCAAGCTAGTGATAGCTGTGGGCACCCACATTACCCCTGCAGGGTCTTTGCATCAGTAATAGGCACCAAAAGAGGTTATGCAGAAAGATACTAAGGCTGTACAATTTTTAGTCTTCCATCCCTTCTCCAGAGATGTAGTGGCAGCAAACTATCAGACAGGAAAAGGAGGGAGCTTAGCAACAGATAAGATGGAGGAGAAACAAAAAGGACTAGGTTAGAAATAAGTGCAGAGGTGGGAATGAGGAACAGATTTCAACTATATAAGCTAAAAAGCGAGGCAGATTTGTTTAAAAAAAAAAAAAAAACACCCACTTTTTCAGCTGTTGCAATGTTACTTGCTCATGATATGCTGACTATAATTTTGCAAACTTCCTCACCTATTGCCCCATTTTATTTCCTAGCCCCACACATTCCTTTTCCTAAAAGCCTTCCCCGTTTTTAACTTCATTTAATATAAAATCATCTATTTAAAATGAACTGGTGCATTTTAAATTTTCTCCCCATGCCTTTACCTAAACTCTAGGACAAACTCTTCTACTTCAAACTTCTGGTTACCCCACATACTCACAGTGAGAAAGGATCCAAGCCAGACTTCAGCAAGCCTACAGAGACTTGAAACATAAATCTATTAATTCTAGATTGTTACCAGTTTTTGAGCTGATGTAATGCCAGATCCTACAGCTGCACTAGCGACTATTACTGGAGAATCTGATTCTAATCTGGTCTGAGAAGTACTTGCGTGGCCCAGATGGGATGAAAACTGTAAATAAATCAAAGGGTTTATAAAGGAATGATAATTGTAGTTTGATCATATTTAATCCTTTACAGAAAATATAGTTTTGCTATCTGATTAGTCTGACAATTCAATTAGCTGGTAAATGTTATTCTTTATAGAGTCAGTACCTATAAATCTAAAAGGAGTCACTGTCATTTAAAAACCAACACATTGTCAGAAAGTTGTGTACCTCTATTGATCTGAGTAATATCCAAGAAAGATCAGAAGGAAAATATGGTGACTTTTTCACTTTGGTTATTTTGCATGTAGTCAATTACACTTTTTATCCTGCTTGGGCTGGTCTTTAATGAAATGGAAAAATGTGACTGTAAAAATCAAAAGTTCTCATTGTGACCTAGGAGCATATGTAGTACCTGAAACTATTAACAATTCAGGTTTTGCAAATGACTAGACTCTGAAAATTAGCTTTAAGTTAATGTAAATTCTATCAAATTCAGATGTTTTTCCAAACAAGTCTCAGCAACGATTTTCCACAAAAGGTACCTTGGAAATGAGATTCCACTTAAGATCATGACCTTCTCTGTCTTCAGTTACTAGTTTACAAACATTCTACTTACAGAAAATTAGAACTTTCCAGGAGAAAAAGAAATCAAGACAGCACCCAAAACCAATCTGCATATGTTTAACATTATAGTACATGCTGTTATATGTAATTACTTATGTCTCCAATCAAATTAACCAAGTTTTAAAAAGAAGCTATTTGTAAATGATACAAGTGCAAAAACAATATTGAAAGTTCTCTCAGTGCATGAGAGATTCTGTTTGTTCTTTGGGGGTGGGGGAGGATGCCTAAATAACTTAGTAACTGCACTTTTTCTAATCACACATTTTTAATTCTATTCCTGCTACAGTACTTACAATTTCCTCTTGTGGAACAGTGGCTGCAGTGGGAGGTGGTGGGGAGGGAGCATCAAATTGGGAAGGAGGCAGCCTTCCAGTGGCACTAGTACCAGGATCTTCTCTCCTATTTACTGGATCTATTATTAGAAATACACATAAAAGCAAATCAGCACAGAACCTAGTAAACCCAGTGAACACCGGCAAGCCCTAAGGAGAAAAAAAGATGTCGCAATAAAACTTTTCAGTTCCTTTTTTGTATAATCTTCTTAAAAGGATCAAACTATTATTACAATTACTCAAAAGAGTGCAAAGTAGTTTAAGCCTCCTCCAAATTCTAAACTTTGCACTTGTCTACACAATTGTGTCTGTGTAGATTCTGTTGGTGCACACAAAGTTCCAAGGTGTGCTTTAACTGAGCACCAAAAATACTGTTACGTTAAAATACACTTAGACTCTGATGGTGTGCACTAGAAGTTCCTTAGTGCATTTTAATATAGAAGCATTATTTTTAATACCACGTTAAAGTGCACTAAGGAACTTCTAGCGTGCACCAGCAGGGCATGGACCAATTAGTGCAAACACATTGATATACTTGAAAAAAATCATCCCTCTTAGTGCATACTGCTGTAGACAAACCCTTATTTTTGTAGAAAGTGTTCTCTAGCTTCGAATATTTAGATTAAGTATTTTTTTTAATTAAATCCAGTACTCTGTTAATTAATTAATATGAGTGGCCCCAACATTTTCTTGGTTCTATTGCCACAGAAGCAGCAATCCAAGTAGGGAGTTCAAGTTAAACCTAGTCCAAGAACTCTGATTACAGCTGTGAAGGTAATGAAGACAGTCAGTGCAGGAAAGGCAATGCTAACTTGTATTCTAAAAAGGTAAAAAATAGCTTGCTGAGCAGGAGAAAGTCTCTTTCTACTGTTCTGGAACAAAGCTAAAAGATTAAGTACCTGGCATGGCCATTCAACTTTTATTCTCAAGTTCCACAATTGCAAAAACAAATTTATCAAAATAGAGCTAAGAAGATATAAAAGACTTAAATATCTGCAGTTCCAATTAGTAACCTCATTTGGGGTAGTCAATTAGTTAAACCGTGCTTTAAAAATAAATAAATAAAAAAATCTAACAGAAGCATAGAGTCTATTTTCATAGCAATACAGAGCATTCAAGTTGGCAACTCACTGCACGGTAATCTCTAATTAGCTCCCTGAGATACTGAAAACACACAATAGCGGGGTGCTGCTCCCCACCACATACACCTAACAAGATCAGATGATAATTGAGGCAGAAACCCCCCCCCCCCACTCCTTATTCGTTATATCACATCTCCATTTAGACTATACATTGTTCGGAGCAAGGACTGGATCTTTGCTAATTTTCTGTAAAAGTCCTAGCATATTTTTGAACTCTCAAAAATAAAATTACTAAAAATTAGCTTTGATAAGTGACACTACATGTCTAAGAGACTGAAGCACAAATGACTGAGATTAGAGGGAAGAGGGAAAGAGCTGGCTGGAGAGACACTCTCCCACACCATCACTACAGATGTGCTATATTCTCAAGGCCTCCAATATTTTGCTGAAGAATTAGCCAGTTACTTACACCTCTCTAGTAGACAGCTTAATTACATATTCAGAGCATTTTAAAAAAATATGTAACAAAAATGATCCCATGTTAAATCTGGTGTTGTCATACTCTGATTTACATCCCTAAATTAAAACAGGAGTATGTCTCAAAGAGTAAACCAGTCAGAATGGTGGTGTGTGAGCAATGTCATACAGTGATATATATTCACTTTTCTTTTAACGCTAACCATGGTCTTTGCCCTGAAACATGGTCATTGCCTCCAGGTTCAATGCACATACACCACGCATAAAGGCTTTCTTCATGGTGTCTTCATACTGTTCCCTTTCACTATGCAGTCTCAGGATGTCAGCTTTTGCTTCTTCCAGAGCAACATTTAACTACAATGAAGAGAGGAAAAAAACCAACGAATTATTTATATGTCTGTGAATACACATCACCATAGTAGTCATTTTGCTTTAAGAAGCCCTTTAACTAATTTCTCAGTGTAATGTTTTCCCTCCACATCTCTGGTGTTTTAGAAATAAGATTAAGTACAGATCTCTCAAACACAGTTCTTCAAATACCTCAGGACTAGAGTACATGCATAGCAAAGATGGAAACACAGGCGCCACCATACCCAAACCAGACTTAAGTCTGCGTAGTCCAGTATTCTGCCCCAAACCATGATTAAAACTAGGCACTTCCAGGTCAAATCCTTGTAATGGATTTAACTGCTATACAATGCTGTGCTGTGGCAGGGGAAACATAGCAAACTTCTTCCTGACCCCATCTAGAGAGCAGTCTAATTTTATCTTTGCTCCTATAATGTAACTCCAGCTTCACAGGGGTGGGCAAACTTTTTGCCTGAGGGCCCCATTTCAAATTGAAATTGTATGGTGGGCCACACAGATGAGCGGGGGAAGCAGCTGCTGTGTGGCACTGCTTGGGGCCAGAAGCGAGTCCAGACAGGGCACCACTGGGCCCACATGGTGGGAGAGGAGTGGGGAGACGGGGCAGGGCCAAGAGGGAGAAGCAGCCGCTGTGGTCCAGCCAGGCCCTGCTGGAGGGCCTGACAAAAGGCTCAGACAGGCCATATGCGGCCCGCAGGCCATAGTCTGCCCACCCCTGTATTAGCATGAAAGTCCATACTTCCATGAACTTCCTTAACTGCCTCCACAAACACATCTATCATTCTTACAGCCATTTGCAGAACACGAGGTCTGCACTGGTTAGGACAGACTAAGTTGTAAACAATGGACTGATATTTTTCCATGAAGTTATATTTTCAAAATGAACTGTGTTTTTGAGTAGGATTCTCAAAAGTATTTAATTGACTTAGGTGCACAAGTCCTCTTTTTAAATGGTGACAATCTTGGAGAGTAATATCATGGTTTGATGTATGATGACAACCTTAGCTTAAATTTTCACACATCTTCATCACGGTGAATTTGAGAGCTGTAGCAGAAACATTTTTTTTTCCCCATCAACTTTAAACTGAAAATCAATTACTATATAAAAGATTTCTGTTCTTTCAATATGAAAGACTGGCCCCTTCACAATACTATTTTTGCATTTTTCTAGGACCTTCTATGGAGACTTTACAAAACACCCTGAAAAGCTTTATAAACAGTAATTATGACTTACAAACACACTTGTTAAGTGTATGTCACTCCTTTTTTGCAGACAAGTGGAGCCAATAGATAAATTAAGTGACATCTAATTTCAAATATAGGTTCCAATTTCCTTCTCTGACATAAGTGTCAAGTAGCTTCATTTATATTGGTATACAACTAGCGTAAGTGGCAGGTGACTGGCGTCTAGAAAGGTGGAGTCTCCACCAGAGCAGCTACCTACAGAACCCAGATCTAATTCTGTCTTGCTAGCGGTTTCTTGGCACTCTAAAGGAAAAGCAATGTATATTTTTTAAACGTTTGTTTAATAAGAGGAGCTTTAAAGAGAAAAACAAACGAACAAAAAACCCCCTTACCTCTGTAATTTTAGCTTCATAATCCTTGGAAAGCTGAACACAGACCTCCTCAGCCCTGGACTGACAGGCTTTTGCTACCTTCTCTTTCCATCTTGCTTCACTAAGAGAGCGCCAAGCTGCCCAAACCTTCTTCATCAAAGCTATCTGGAACTGTCTGTCTGCCAGTCTATTTGCATATGCCTTAAATAGTAAAATATTACCAAATTATACATTTCCTATTTCTTTAATCAGCACAATCATTAAAGAGAAAGTAGCCGACTTTTATAACGTTAAATTCATCATTATGAAACAGATTGTATAAAATATTGTAGTTTATGCTTTCTGTTTAAATATATTGTAGTTAGCCACATTCTGCTGCCACTTTAAAAGTGACAAGTACTTGTACGGAGTTACTGCAGCCGCTCTATGGCATCTGTAGTCACAATGGTAGCTGGAGATTCATATAACCAGATGCCATTTTTAAAATCAAGTTTCATTAGAGAGAGAGTGCATGCTTTGAATGCTTAAAAGAATTGTGCCTTTTTAAAATATGATTTTGATCCTTTTTAAAGTACCTGACACAAAATGTTTTTAATAATGGTAACACTAGATCCACTTATCAAGTCCAGCAGTGAGACTAAAACAAGGTGAACAAGCTGAAGAAAGGTTGAGTAGTCAAAGGATACCCAAACCACAATGCACAGATACCAGCATTTAGATTGGAAGGGAGACGAGAGAAAATGCTTCTCCCTTCCAGCACCCAGAGTGGTTTAGTGTGATGAGTGACTTCTCAGACACCATTCAAAACCTTACTGAAAAATGGAGCCCACAAACAAAAGTTCACAGACATCACTCCATCCTTATTGCCAACTTCGGGTAAAAGGGTTCTGACCCTGTCCATTGACTCTGGACAGTGGGGTCCTTCATCTTCAACAATCAGTAATTGCCTACTAGCTTTCGTTAGCTGCCTGCCAGAACTTTCGAGGTCTACATGAGTGTGGCTGACAGATGTTTTAGGACTGAGGAAAAAGTAATGTCGGGAAGGAACGGACGACCACAGAGATCTTAATTGTGAACCCAGAACCAAAATCAAATGGTGCTAAGTAGTACATTTTTCATATTTCACATAAAAAAGCAATGGCTTCTGTGATAGGATTTTAGAGTGAATAATTTTATTCATGCTTCTGAAGATACTGGGAAGAGATCATCCTCACTAATACAAGTGATAACTGACTATAAGCATATCCTTCTATTCAGTGACAAAAGGGCATCATTTATTCCCTTTTAAAGCATTTCTATATGCGCACAGTGATATTCTCTTTTGAATTGATACATCAAAACAGAAAAGTTGTCATTTCTTTAGATTGTAACACAAGCTGCAGTAACTCTGACCCTTTTGAGTTCAGAGGCTTATCTTTCATTTTCCACACATACCTCCTGTCTGGCCTCCACATGCTGAATTCGCCATCGTGTAAATTTTTTCATTAACTCTATCCTCTCCTTTTGCTTGTCTATCGCATGGGTCAAGTTAGCAATTACCTGCCAAAATATTTATTAACAGAAGATTTGGATAAATATTTTAATTACCTTTGGAGAATGAATGATGTTTACTACCTGAATGGGTTATTTATCATTTAATTAAATACTTCTAACAAGCATTCTACCCTGTCTTTTCCTTAATATGTCAAGCAGAATAATAATAATTTTAAGTTAAAATCAGAACTAAAATTAACTTGACTTCCTTGCATGTAGCAATGCCACTGAATGATGAAGTTTTTACACTTTGTAATGTTTAGCAAAATTAAATTACCTCCCCTCCTCGCCCTGCCCTGCAAACTTATATCATGAATGCTACAGTGTGGCATCATTGAATTAAATGTAAGCAAAGACTCAGCATATAAAAACTTTTACTTACTCACAAAAAACAATTCAGCAAATCAGAAGTATTTGTATTTATTTGTATTATTGAAAGTTTGACTTAGTTTGGCACAGATTCTTAATGTGAGAATCACAAAAACTGCTGATCTTAAGAAAGTTTTACCAGTAACCTAGACAAAGTTAATCAGTATGCTGAAAAACAGCTAATAACTAAAAATCAAACTAAGACCTGCTGTTCTTTATTCAGCAGTCTTATTAAGGAGATCATTTTGTGAAACATCTGATGCTGATATATTAGAAATTAGATTTTTGTCAGATGCAACATGGTCTAATGGCCTGAATATGCAATGGGAGGCCAGGAAGTCTAGAATTCTAGTTCTTGAATTGCCTCTGACTTGTTGCACAGGCTTGGGTCAATTTTCAAACAGTCACTTACTTTTGTTACATTTGTTTCTGTATACTCAAGTGACACACCTGGAGGTCTGACTTTCACAGACACTGAACAGTCACAACTTAAAATGAAATCATTGGGAGCAATGGAGGCTCAGTGACTGAAAACTAGGCCCAAGGTGTGTAAAACTATGTACCTCAGATTAGGAAGCAGTTCTGGCCATTTTTATCTAATCTCTGCAGACCAGATTCTGCCCTCTGTTTGTGCTCAAAGCATTTACCTAGTTACTAGTGCAGTACTCCTATACCTTAATGCAGAATTTAACTCATGTGGCAGTGGTGGTAGTTTGCAGAAAATACTTAAGAAAATTTTGCCTTTTGAAGCAGGTTAAGTTTAGTTCAAGAATCCAAAATCCGGCAATAGTACAAGCCTACTGAAACATCTTAAGCCAGACTGATCCTTTTATACTTTATTAACATGAGCAATTCATAATGTTGTATTTTGTGAAATCTGCTTTGTTCGGCTTGTTTTGTCATGGCTAATTTTAATGTTTTACAGTTTCAGTGTAAATACTGAGCTGTATAACATTACAAGGCAATCGTCATGAATTTCTTAGAAGTCAATTAGAAAACAAAACCATTTTTGCATGTATTTTATTTAGTAGTTTACACGTTTTCTACTTGACTTTCATGTTGGCAATACTTGTGCTTGACATTGTGTTGAGAGTGACACATACAGCCAAACTATCAACTTAAAAATGTACAAGCTTTAAGGCAGCTGATGTAAAGTAAAATCATTAAAATAAACATTTCTTGCTATTAAGATAGAAAGCTGTGATTGAGATTTTACAAAAATCTCAGACTACAGCAAGAACCGAAATTCTGCACAATTTTTATGTATGAAATTGGTAGGTGATTACTACTTGAAGTCTAAGGCTTTGTCAGTCTTGTTAGGGGAAAGATTAGCAGTAACAATTTAGGTCAATCTCTAATGAGACCTATGGAGGACTGATATTTTAGAATCAAATCATGCACTGAAGTGAGGAAATAGAACACACATCTACAGTTAAATCACAATATGCCATTATCATTACACAAGTTAGCGCCATAAAGGATAGTGACAGACAGGATTAGGTGAGGAAGAGTTTGTCTTGTGGGTAGAGATGTTAATATTGTAAAATCATCACCAGCCTATTACAATATATTCACATTTGTGCTATACATATGTAATTTTTGCACTGAATTACTCTATTGAGAATTAAACACATCAAAATGAAGTACATTGGCAGGATTATGGGCCTGATGGCATGCAGTGAAATTCCACTGGTGAACATAAGACTTGCATGCAATTGCATATACCTGGTTTGCATCACTAAGCGCCATATATGTCTAGTGAATGAGGGGAGCGTAGTTACTCTTACTACAAACTCTCTCTTTTAATGGGTGTTTATCAAAATAGCTTGAACTATATTTTCAAGATTGTTAAAATGCAAAATTCAGCTGAAGTATTCTCAAGTGGAGGTTTCAAATGCTATTATGTACAAGTGGGGATATGACTGCAAGGATCCTCCTATTCCTACCCTTTTATATCTAGTTGATTTCAAGACAATTGGTGTAAGGATCACTAGGAAAGTATTACTCTAAGAGTGGAACTGTCATGCTCATTTTATATCAGATTATGCTGAAGTAAAACTTCCTATAAATATTTAGGAGATTTATTTCCTATTTGAAAGATTGTGGCAACAAATCTAATCTGACAAAAATTAAATTAAATCCCTTAAACCAACTTAGTTATAAGGGATGAGGTAAGTGGAAGTGATCTGTAGTTACTAATCCAAAGCAGTGTGCTTTTCATGAATAGAGAAACCATAAATTAGGGACAAAACAGTAAAATTTCTCCATTAGCATTCCAGAATGCACAATCAGCATGTGAATGATTTACTGATAATGTAGTATGATTCTACCATTTCTAAATTTCATCCAGAGTGGCTTGAAATACTCTCTGATGCTTCTTTCCTGGCTATACATTCTAAATGTACTTACTTTTTTACATAACCTGTTCCGAAATGAGTTCCTGTTGTGAAAGTAGAATTGAGAAAGAAAAAAATCAAATCTCAGAGTTCTAAAAACAGAAGACAGGGACAGAATAAGAAAACTGTTACCTCATCCTTCCTGCCAATGGAGATTTCATAAGTATGTAGCAGCTCTCTTAGGTTCTCCATTTGATTGTTGAGTTGTCTCACATGTGCAGTGTGTTTCTCTTTCTCTTGTCTCATTTCCAGCTTGTGATGTTCAATAAAAGTCATTTTCCATTTTCTCAGTTCAGTCAGAACATTTGTCTGAAAAGTAAATGGGTAACACTAATGAAACTGGGAAATTATCCTTCCTAAGTCTTTTACTCTTAGAATATATGGCATCTAATCAGACATCAATATTTATACTGACCTTGCATATACAACTCTGTCTCTACAAGCAGTTTGCCCATTACCAAACACACAGACATCTAATGATAATGTAAATGCAACATTTAATTATTAAATTGCTGATAGAAGTATGTAAGAAAGGAGGAGAATCAAATCACGAAAATGTGATCAACCTACTAAGAATATTTCATTTGGTGTCACAAATCAGTGACACTTGGGAAAGTGCCATTTTAATCTGACCAATGGAGCCATCAAGGGAGAGGAGAGGAGCAAAGGCTGAGGTGTAGGTAACTGAGCAGCACTAAAAGGACACCATTCCTATAGAGCATTCAGCTCCACTGAGAGGGATCTAAACTCAAAGGAGTCCAGCAGAGCCCACTGGTGTTAAAAATCCACTAAAGGGAGCCAAAGTCCAACCAAACATGCAGGTGCAGATGTTCAAAATCTGACCACTCCAGTGACTGAAGTCTCATTCCGATGTCTCAAGTGGGTCACTCTTGGTTGCTGGTGGAAGGCTGGAGGAATACCATTATTCCAATTCCCATTTGATCCATATTCTTGACAGGCAAATTTTCATCCTGCCTGTGCACACCCATAGGGCTTGAAATTTAAGGATCTTTCTGGGAACACAGAGAAACACATACTTATAGCTGCCCCTGCATGAAGAGAACTGATTCTTGGAGTATTTATTGTTCACCAGTCAATCAGAGGCAAGCAGATAATTAGTCCACCTCTGTGTCAGTACAGTAAGTTTTCAACTGCTTTAGCTATCAAGCAACAGGAGTTGCAACAAATTTTCAAATGTACTTAGATTATATTTTCTCTTGTGCTTCTACCAGTAGCACAACAGTCATATGCTCATTATAAGGATTTTGCATTTAGCACAGTTTTAATACCTTAAGACTTCCACTCCAGAGATCAAGTATGCTTTCTATCTGGGTCACTTTTTCATCTGGAACAGATAACTCAGTCACTATAGTCTCATCAATCTCTCTTGGACCAGATGAGGACCCTTGTGAAGAAGCGTCTTCTGAACGAAGAGGGTAAAGTCCTTCCATGTCTGCTTCAGAAGGCCCCTTTGCTGGCGTTAAAACTAAAAAAATACAACAAAAAGGTTAAAAGTTGATTCTTTGAAGGGTTAAACTGTTGTAATTCAGGATGCAAGTCAGAAGATGGGTATACAAACGATCCATCTTGTCAGAAGCGTTCCTTTTTGTGCATGTAAACCCAATTCAAAGTATGCCTCTATATCTCCATTGCATATGGGAGCATGCTTCCCAGCATGGGCAGACAGACATGCTAACTCTGCACTCAAAATAATAGCATAGCCAAGGGCAGTGGGAGTGGCAGCGTGGACTAGCTGCCTGAGTACCAATCCCCACTCAGACACCCTTGCTACATGCTCTGACCCACACTATCCCGTAACTACACTGCTACTTTTAGCATGTTAGGGCCGCTTGAGCTGGGAAGCACGATCCAGCTGTTGTGCAGACATTCTAAGGGGTGAATAGCTGTCAAACAGCTGATAACTTTTACTCCTGAAAGGAATGAAATATGCTTCCCAAGTCAAAGTACTGTTCCCTTTAAAACCAGAAACTTTCAATGTCATTTGTGCCAAAACATAGCATTGTTTATATACAAAGTGAATTTGCTGATGTTGAGAAATTAGCTTTATAAAGCAGTAGAAAGACTTCTTTCAGGAAATCATTTCAAGTGGAAGACTATTTAAACATTACCCCACACCATTTTCTGAATGGTTTCCCCAGGTTTCAAAATATAGCAGAGCCCTGTTTATCTGATCTAATTGGGATATGGGCCAGATCAGGTAATCAAAAATCTGGATAAACCAGAGAATGGGAAAGTACAATGCTGCAGTGCCATCTAGAGGCAGGAGAGTGTTTTTGTTGTGATGCCATGAACATTAGAGATAGAAACTGTGTTACTTTCTATTCCTAGCCAACAATTTAACAGATCCCCTATAAATAAATCATTTTAATTTTTTGTACTTCTAGCAACTAAATAAGGACAGTAAGCCATGCCCAAAAATCACAAGTGGTTACCTATGCAGGAAACATATGGAAGAATTCCTATGGGAAGTTATTATTTAAGAATAACTCCAACACCTGCTCAATCCAAAAAAATCTATACCATCTAACATTGTCGCAGCAGAGGTAATAAAATCTACTGCTTTCCCAGATGTTGTTACTACAGCTCCTTTAACTTTTTCTTGTTTTAGATACAAGTGAGTAAATAGCTTCAGACACTTGGGAAAGAAGTTGAAATCAGATACAAAACTGGAAAGGCAAAAGTAACTGGAAGCATTTAAGACTTTTTTTTTAAAAAAATACAAATACACAGTATCCTCATCATTGTAAGGGGTGGAGTAAATAAAAACATATGCCTTGGTTAGTTAATGACTAATTTCTCCTGATCCTCAGAATTAGAAAATCTGTCCATCTCTTTTTATCCCAAAACAGAATCCACTTAGGAAGCAAAGACAATAAGAAAATGTTTTGTTTCATATGTGAGATGCTTTGTCTGAGTCCCAGCTTAGTTTTCAGCCTCACTGTGACAATACCCTAATTTTATTCCCCATCCCCCCATGATTGTTCCATGAATTTTGCTTAATTTTACCGTGACAAAATTGTATCCACAGATAGTTCCTTTTTTAAAAGATGCTTGATTAATTAAGGATAAAACATATTGCCAAATGTCATCAGTTTTTTCTGTAACTGTTAATTACACAGCATTGACACACTTCCCATACAGGGGACACCGAAATTGTCATCACCTCTTCTCACCCAGGTTTCATTTCATGCTCCATAAACTTCCTAAGCACAGAATGCCACAGACAGCATGTGAACCTTTCCATGACAGCATTAACTGTTCTCAAATATCAGTTTTCAGACTCCTTGTGTGTCTTCGTTTCATTATCCCCTGCTATTCCCACATTCTCATCGGGGTAAAAACCTGCCATGTACCCATTCTCACAGATAGTCTATTGTTCAGAGAACCCACTGTGGTCATGCTGCACTGTGGAGAAGTTTTGAAGATGATGCACTAAGGGATTCAGCTCCTCTTATAAAGAAGAAAGCATTGATTCAAGTGCATGTGTGTGGTGGGGGAAAGAGTAGGAGGGGGGTGTTGCTGGCCAGAATGCATGCATGTGGCTAATTGGCACATCACTACACAAATTAACTTGGTAAACCTCTTCAGATGGGGAAGGACAAGGGACACAGCTGTTATTGCTGCCCTGAAAACATTGACTTATGGCCTGGAATGTCTAATGAACTGTTAAATTGTTACTGCTTGAAGTTTTTAAAATTGAAACCATTCAAACATTGTGTACATCCAGCTGATTCCTACTGATTAAAAATTCTTAATAAATTCTTATTGCTCAGTGCTCTTTCCATGTTGGAGCATCTTTTCAAGTTAGACAAGACACAAAATGCTACGTTTCACCTCATCATGCTTATTATTATTCTTGCTCAAACTACTAACACAAGAGCTCTCTAACATGAAAAGCTATGTTCTTAAGAGAAGTTAGCATGTTATTAAGATGAAAGGGAAGACTATCCAATGTACTCTGAAATAATAGAACACTGGGGTTTTATGTTTAAAGATATCAATGGAAGCATATTACCAAGTGGCCATACTCTCACAGGTATCAGTGATTAAATCATACACTCTTGTGGCTGTAAGTAAAAAAGAAAAGTATTTTGATGTCATACTAGCAACATAATAATGTATGTTAACTTAAGAAAAGCACATCATATAATCTCCATAGTATATATTTTTTTTAAAATTGAGAATATTTGTTCTTGTTGCAGACCATATATTTATGGAATGTAGGTTGTGGACCATCTCCCCATCCATTCCATATTGCAAAATATTCCTGTGGAAATTATGGCAATCACTTACAAGAAAAGAAAAACTATTCATGTATTTTTAGTTTTCTTTGTTGTGATTTAGCAACTAGAAATTAAGGGAATCACCAGCACTATGTAGCTAGCCAGCTTTCCAAAGGCCAGCAGGAATGCTCTACTGTTTGGGGATCCACAGTTAGAAAGTAAAATAAGGAGATAATTCTGCTAAACTATTACACAAGATAGGTTTAAGACAAAGTAAAACAAAAGGCTGAAAGGGTAGTTTCTGTCAGAAGGTGTTAAAATTCCCTATAAAACTTAAGACTAGACTAATAATGCTATCGGTTTCAACTACATCACAATACTTTTATGTTCTGAACCCCAGATATTTAAGAGTAGCCTTTATCAAAATGAGTTTCTTAAAATAACACTGTTTGCCTATTTTATCAACCAGTACAATTCAAATGGTGCAAAGTCCTGCTTCTCTGAATGAAAGAGGATTTAAGAAGATAAGGAGCAGTTTCTTAGCTTATAGCCTCAAGCCTCTTTAGTCAATACTAGACCCAAAAAGCTCTCTCTTTTTTTCCAGAATCATATACTGTGTTTACAGGCTACTACTTCACTTTCTTGCTTTTTACTTTTGCCTCTGTCTGCTGTCTATCCTCAGTTTACGTGTTGTCTCTTCTTCTTTCACACAAACACACCAAAATGATATTCAGCAAAATTCCTCTCACTGTGACTCAATAAACTCTTAACACCATGTGACAAAGCAGAGGTTGAAAATCCCCTTAACCTGCCTCTGTCTGGTCTGCCCTAGGACTAGGGCAATACAGGCAACAGCTGTGGTCCCTGATTAGGCTGAGTCAGAGACCTAGCTTAATGCAGAGAAGGGGAACAGCTGTTGGCAGGATGCCAGGAGATAAATGGGCCAGAGCAGGAAACTAAAAGGGAGAGAGGTGGTTAGCAGGGGAGGGAAGCCTGGGGGACAGGCTGCTGGCTGGCCAGAAGGGAATATACAGACTATTAAGCCTCTGGACCTGGAAATACTACAACTACACTGTAAATAAAGAGCACTAGTGACTGCAACAGGGAGTGGTAAGTCCTTTGTGGGTCACTGGGAGCTGAACCCTAAAGAAACCAAGAAGGTCCAGGGGATGACCTGCTATACACCATTGCCGTTGCCCCAGGCCCCACAGTTTGGTGGGCCCTGTACCAGCTTCCTGACCCCCAACTGCCTGTTCAGCCCTGGGGAGAGGCTGGGGCCAGAGAGGACACCCTTCCTGTGCTGCTGCTCCACTCCACAGCATTCTGTGCCTGCCCTGCCTCTGGCTAGCTGGTCTACCCCAGGGGTGGGGTGGGCCAGAGCATGGTGGGAGCTCTAGCCTCAGCCACACAGGGGCCTGCCCTGCCCTGCCCCCTGGGGCAGACTGGTCAGCTGATGAGGGTAGAGTAGGCATGGAACACTGCCTGGCACAGGGAGGGTGTCCTCTGTGGCCCCAGCATCACCTCCCTCCCACCCTCTCCAGCACTGGGGGCAAGGGCTGCCCTGCCACCTTTTTGGCCTGCAGGGGGTGGGGCCCCTACAGGCCAATTGGCCCTAGGGACAGCCCTGCTATACACTAACTGATAAGATGTAAAGGGGTTACAGGTATCTCCTGATTTTGGTATGTACATTCTAGTTCACTGATAAGTGTCAGTAGGTCCCAAAAGAGAGCTGGTGTCACACTGATGATCAATATTGTGACCTGTATGTACAGATGCCATGTACATATACTGAAAATGTTAGTCTGTATCAAGATATTTGTCACCTATGAAGATAAACTGCTTTTCTGTCAAACTATATGTCTATCTGATGTAAACTCATCTGTTTACGTGTAGAGGAGTATTGCCTCACTTAGAGCAGTGGTTTTCCAACTGTTTTCCTCAGGATCCAGTTGGGAAAAAAAAGTCACATGCTCACAACCCAACAATTACATCTTTGAGCTATGCATTCCGGTCTTTCGGTGGCAGCAGCAGGAGGCGCCACAACCCAGTACCTGAGGTGGTGTGACCCAGTACTGGGTCCCAACCCACAATTTAAAAACTACTGACTTAGAGGATTCCTTGTCACCAATCTAAACTGAATGCAAAGCCTTGTAAGAAGGAACCAACAGAAAGAGAGAGACAGCTGGGGAACAGAACCTTATTCTTGATATGCAGATCAAAGATTTGCTTGAGTATATTTTGAGGGTCAAAGATAACCATGTTCCCCTTTATATCAGGCCTCAAACAACATGCCATACACCTAGGGCCCAGCCCAAAAACTGAGGCGCCTAGGGGTGTGGTGCTGCTGCCACTTTCAGTGGTGCAAAAAAGCTGGAAAAAAAGCTGCTGAATGGGGTGCTTCTGGTGGGGGAGGAGAGAGGAGGCAGCACTGCCAGCTCTTTTTTAGGCGCCAGGGGTTTTTGCCTCCCTGACTACCATGGCACAGTTGGGAACCAGGGATGAATTCCTAGGCGCCACGGCAATGTGATGCCTGGGATTTGTTGAACCCTCTTTACTTTATGGAAAAAGTGGTCTCAACCAGGCTTGGTTGAACAAGCTGAAGAAAACTTTGGGCAAAAACTTCCTTAGATAAGAGTAACTTGTTAGTTAAGTTTAGTCTTTAGAAAATGTTTTGTTTTACTTTACATGTAACCATTTGTTTCCAATATTCTCATTCGTTACTTGAATACCTAATCTTTAATAAACTTTTCACTATAAATACACAGGACTGTGATGTTAAAGCAAAGTGTTCATTTTAAGTTGAAATTTGCCAACTGGTTTGTACTGTTCCTTGAGTACTTCTGAGTGTTCAGTAGATATTTGGCTGGATGCTGCAGGGAATGCCCCTGAGTATTTGGGACTTGGTATGTGTCAGCTGCTACTTGAACAGAGAAAATGAGGTCTGCTGATTCATGGAATGCAGTGTTTGTGCAGCTAGATACACCTGAGTTCGGGGAAATTATCTACACCAGTCAGACTGCTTCATGTAAAGGGCAGGTGGGGATGAGTTGTCAACTATGGGAACCCTTGTGGTGCATTATACATAATTGAAATTCTTGGGCGGGTTCACAACCCCCTTTGCCTTAGGCATGGGGGGGGGGGAGGCTTCTGTTTAACTCATCTTGACAGTTATATTAATTGAAGGGCATGTTCATGCCTAACCTCAAAGTGGTTTATGATTCATACAGTTGCCAGTACCTCTCAGCATAATAATACTCTAAAGGGAACCCCATATACCAGGTTTTTTCCACTCAGCAGGAAATAATCACCTTCTCACAGGCTGAATTAAAGTTTTAGAGTCTGATCTTGCAAGATACAAAGTGCCCAAAATCCTCATGCAAATCAATGGGATTTGCAGATAGTATGCAGCTTATACGATTGGACAGACAGGCTTATTATTTTGGTTGGTACGCTTAATAAATTTTTTTTAAAAAAGCTTAACCCTTTTAAACTGGCAGGATTATATTAGCATTGAGATGCTTCCCAGTGAGGGCTTTTGTTCATTTTATCCCATTCCCCTTCTTTGGAGCACTACAGGATTGTATCTAGATCAGTTTGTGTGCAGATGTGCATTTATAGTAATATGATTTGTTTTCTGATTACTTTTAAAAACAATAATCCACAGCTTGTGCATACCCTGTTCAGTTTGTGAACCAGAAGAGAGTGGCAAAGCATTAAAATCAAATTAACTGACAGGCTTTGTTTTTATAAACAGTCTCGGGTAATACCTACGTTCTGAAAATTCTCTTTATACTCAAACATATAAACACTTCTCCCACTCCTCCCACACTACCTGGAGTCCTAGGGCGATTGATAACTTCATCCGTTAAACTTGAAAACCTAGAATGTAATGTCAGTTCTGCAGCAGGCTCAGACTGCCTCAGGACACACTGTTCAAACTTTGGAGTCACTACAGCATAACGAAGCAGCTCTTCATATTCATCCTGTCAGAAAAGGATGATAAATAACTATCATGCTACTGTCATGGTTTTTAAATGAACACAATAAGAAAGGAATGAAAATGGATGTCTGGCTTTTAAATGAGTGGTTCATATCACATGGTAGAAAACAAATTTTACTTTCATGCCTCAGCTGTTTCCCTTCAATTTAATAGAATTAATGATTTAGCTCCATCTTATTTCCTGTTTTAGAAACCCCATACTGTATTCTAGCTAATACATTATAATGACCATTGTACATACTAAGTAGTTTTTTGCTAGCTGAAATAAAAATTAGGTATTGTAAGAAGCTCACAGTGCCTTTTATACACACCATAAGAGTTGGACACACTTCAAGTCACGTCAGTTATCACACAGCCCTGCTACTGTTTTTGTGCATCATTTTCAGTCTACGATGAAAGTTTTATTTAAAAGTGCCAATGAAGGATACATCAGGCTTCACTGTACAAT
>ML685768.1:2526938-2571849 GCA_007922175.1 Pelusios castaneus
CAGTTTGGATTGGAAGACATTGAACAACAATCCTGTAGCATATTTGTGAGAGAGAGAAAAGCTAGAGATTAAACTATTGCTGTGATACACAACAAAACAGCCTCAATTGGTCAATTTTTACCCAGGGTACTGCATGGTACCCACTAAGTTTTTTGGGACACCCTAATTGTAAATGGTATTCTCTTGCATACGTGTGCAGTCAAAGGATTACAATATGCATGCAATAATAAAGGTGGGGAAAAGGATTACTATGTAGCTACTTTATGCTTCCCTAGGCAGTTGAAGGGAACATACCACCACCATGCCCCATGAGCACCACACCCCTGCCACTTCTAGACTGAATCTTTGCATACCTGTGTAATGAAGATTTAATAGCTCATGCTCCTTCTTACAAGTTGTTGCTATTGTATGTGGTGTGTCCAAAGCAGAATGGTCAACAGTTGGTCTAGCCCAAAACTGGTTGTATCAGCTGGGCAGAGCCAGAGGACTTTGCATGAGGGTAGGGAGAGTGGTTGCTGCTGTGGAAATATGGGATACAGGGTGGCAGGAAAGCCTAATCTGAAATTGGGCTGTATTTTACTAGCCTCTGTGTGTATTGCCAGATCTTGGGAAAGATTAATGGGGTGGTGGGTTGGAACACACAGGTATCTTGATGGGATTGGGGGACATCGGGGCAAATATGGGCGCTGCCAGGGTTGTCTGTGTGTGGATTTTGGATGTTTCTGCAACCTGGTGATCTATAAAGTTTGTGAGCAAAGGATACCCCATGATTTGAGGATTAGTGACAAGCTAATTTTGCTTAGTGCACAAATTGCAGGATATGATTTGTACAGCTGCTTAAGTGACTGACTCCCACCAAAGAACAGTTTCTTGTTTAAAAAAGAAAACAATACCAGGAAATTCAGAGGCAAACTGTTAACCATCAAACCTCTTTAACTCCGTGTTATCTCCTTGCACAACACTTAAAGAAACTTCTGAAAACCAGGATATGTACAGGGAAAGATGCCTCTGTAACCTTAACTCTGCCTTCTTTCAGCAGTGCTACTAACTCCAGTTGCAGAAATGTACAAGCTCTTCATCTTGTTTTACAACCCGTCCAATTTCACTCACAGGTGTCCATCTAACACTATTAAAGGACCTAAGAAAAAGTTCTTCTAGGGAACTATCAGTCTGACAGGATGCACATCCATGCACCCCTAGTGCATGATCTGTGTAACTTTTCTGTTCAGTTTTGCAATGTAATTGTGATTTGATGCCAAATGCACTATAACAGGTTCCTTTGTGAATGCTCACACTGTATTCCACATGATTACCATGGTGCCATGTTTCCTACAGCAACAGGTGTGTGCAGATGTGAAGCGTGTTACAGGGTTCAGACTCTCAGGACTGTCTCTAGCACAGTGGCTGGAGATTTACATGTCAAAGGGAATGCTAATACCCTCCCTGGCTCAGGTAGAAGTAAAGAGAATCACACAACAGGACAGTGAGGGGAGGGGCTGTCAGCAGTTTGTAAAAACAAAGACAGACTGTGGGGAGGGAGAAGCTGCAGGCTTTGGCCGGAAAAGCCACCATCTTGCAACCAGCTTGAAGCAAGATCGGGGCCCTGCCTGGGAACAGGCAGAGAATGGCTGTAAAACACCGAACAGCTGAACACCATGCACATAATCTTGGACTCTGAGGTCAGTGTAGGGAGAGATGTTGGATTAGTATGCAGTTTATACCTTTTATCTGATAGTGGTCACTCCTGACTCATTTATAGTATGGTTCTGCCTTGATTGGCCATGTTCTCACTTGAAATCTTACTCTGATCAATAAACTAGTAGTTGTTTTATCTAAAGCTGTGTGATCTTTAGAGGGTGTGGATCTGGGAGGCTGGGCACAATCCACCTCTTTAAGTGGATGGACTAGAGACTAAGGTGATTGGGAGTAGGTCTCAATCCCTGTAAGGCAGCGGCTCCCAGTGTAGTGGCTGGGACTGGGTGTGCTTGCTTGGGGACCAACACCGGTGTGGCTAGTGGATTTACACCCACTGCCTGGGACCAATTACACGCTGGTGGCTGGTGTGGACTGACTCAGGAGTGAGTGGTCACCCAGCAGGGTGGGGTTAATTGGGATTCAGGAGTGGGATTTGAGGGGTCATAGCAGCACACCAAACCAGATTTGGGGAGCAGCCTGTCATCTTATCTTTGGTACCCAGAAAGAAAATGGAGCAAATAATCAACTTGTAAGCACTTAGAAGATAAGGTGATAAATAAAAGTAAATGCATCTGTTACACTGTCTCTAGATCAGCGGTCAGCAACCCAAAAGATAAGAGCCATTTTAAAAATTCTTTCAATAACCAAGTGTTTTGAGAGCTGCAATGGGTGTAGTCTCCCAGTACGGGTTTGGGACCTGGGTTAGGGTACATGCCGCAGGGTCCCCTGGTGGCAGGCGGAAGACTGGAGCCCAGAATCGCAAGGGGACAGCCAAAGAGTTGCATACGGCTCTGGAGCCACAGGTTGCATACCCCTGCTCTAGATGGATGTCCACACCTATTGTAAATCAATTGATAAAGGGCATCCAAACCAGCACTTTCTGAACACCGACAAATCCCAAGAAATTGGGATTAGCAAGAAGCACAGGATCAAACCGAAGCTGCACATCTGTGCATACGTACTACACACAAAACGAACATGTTAAAAACCCACAATTATGGTTGCGAAGTCAAGCATTCAACAGTTAGGAAATGCCAGAATTAAGGTTGCTCCAGTGCCGGCCACAGCAGTCCAGAGCTACAACTGTAGGTAAAGTCCTGCTTAGCCCTGAGCGTGAGCATGGCCAGTACAGACTGAATCTTAACTCCAAGCAGTCTCTACTGAGCAAGTGCAAACTTTGGATCGTCACAGGAATGACAAGTCATGTCCCTGAACTGTTTTGGCTGAAACTTTCTTAAACTCAGCCTGAGATACTCAGCATGGAAAGTTTCAGCCCAAAACAGAAAGTTTGCCAAAGTTACAAGCAACTGAAAAAAGGGTCTCATAACAGAAGTGTTGGACAATCTTAATAACAGGTGGACATACCAGCTCTGGCTACAAGGGCAAACTGAAAGATTGTACATTTAGCACCAAATAGTGAGTAGCTTTTTCTTTGTTTACATTTGACACAGTACTGTACTGTATTTTTTTGGTCTTGGTTACCTGAGTGCAAACTCCTAGTTCCAAATGAAGTGTATGGTTGGTCGGTTTTTAACTCTGGTGCTCACAATACTGAGGTGCTAATGAACCTAGGTAAGATATGGATCTCTATCAATGGAGATTTTTAGGAGCAGATTGGACAAACACCTGTTAGCAGTTATCTGGCTAATACTTAGTCCTGTCTCAATACAGAGAACTGAACTAGATAACCAAGCAAGGTTCCTTACAGTCCTATGTTTTGAGGACTCTGTTTTCAAGATTAAGAAAAACTAATAGTTTTGGGGAAAAAAAAAAAAGCGTAAGTATATAATTTGTATGGCACTTAAGTACCTCTGTAAATCCGATTCACCATTACTGTCACACTAGATTAGATTTTGAACCAACCCTAAGGATGAATGTTATCTACTTGTTGACCTAAGGACCTGTCTGATGTTCAGTAACAATGTAAAGCAGACACAGTCCTGTCTCTTTTCAGATCTTATGACACTGCCTTTGTTTCATCCTCTGACTTCACACAGCATTGGAAATATAGATGAACTGTTCTCAATGTTAGGCTTTTTGATGGTGGATTAAACAAAAGGCATAACCACATATACTATACTTGGGGGAGAAGCACTTGCCTTACCAAGATGAATCATCTCTGAATTGATATAGTTCAAGGAGACAAATGTATAGATGCTGACAGGTATAAACTAAATCAACTCAACCATGAGGAAAGGGCTTCAGTACTACACATTTGTTCCACTGAATGATAGAAAGCAAGGATTCTTCTCTATCAACTGGTAAAACTTCCTTTTATTGCCAAAATTTATCTTTTTTAGGGTAGATTCTTAGCAGAGAAAATCTGTTCAAGCGCCACAAAACAACTGGTTTCTAGCAACTTTAAGAAGTAAGAGCTAAGGCACAAGCTTGTATTGTAGGCTAATATCTGATCATGAATGCGATGCCATTAGGTTGTATTTACTAAATTTTAAACTTATACAGCATCTTTATAGATGCTGTATATTATCTTCAATAGCACACTATCAACTGTAAAACCAGGGAGCCTCTCTAGGTCAGTTGTGCTCAAACATCCATCCCTGTCTGAATACAGAGGTCTTGCAGGGGATACTCAATTCATCCAGACCAGTTTTTCTCAGCCTGGGGGTTGTGACCCGTAAGGGGATTGCAAGATGGGCTTAGGGTGTTACAAGTGCTGGGCCATACATCTAGGGTTAGTGGTGGCAAGCAGGGTAACTGACTGAGGCCCATCACTAAAGTGGGCCCCGCTGAGCTAAGTTGCATGCTTCTACCCTGGCCAGGGGCCTTCGGCTTCACTGAGGCCTCCCACTTCAGACAAGGTTCACATGTGAAAAACAGGCTCAAGTATCACACTGTAATGTAAGTTCAATTGTATTTTATTATATGGTGAAAGTAAGCAATTTTTCAGTACTAGTGTGCTGGGACACTTGCATTTTTGTAAGCAAGTAGTTTAAAGTGAGTTGAAACTTGGGGGGTATGCAAGACAAATTAGATTCCTGAAAGGGGTACAGTCTAGAACAGCTGAGAACCTCTGCTCTAGGTGACTGGTGCTAAGGTTTCAGAACATTAAATACAAGCAAAAAACAGTGTTTCTAGTTTCACAGATAGCATCTTATAGAAAGTGTCAATTAGGCTTTTAGGGCCATGAAAGAGAAAGGAGGCTCTGAGGACTGTGCAAAAGGCATTTGATTTACATGGAAAGACATGGATCCAAGTCTGACAGAAAAAGGAGAACTGTTGAGATTCTTAAGGATTCCTGAGTCTCTGCCCAATTCTTCTTTAGCTGTAGCATAGGATAAAGCAACCAAGAGCCGCTCTAAGCTATGCTTGCTGGCATAGTTCCTTAAGGTGCCACCTGCTAGCTGGAAAAGGTATGGTCTTCAGCAATCTCACATTAGAAAACTGACTACATGATTCTCAGTTTTTCCCAGGAACTTCCATTATTAAAAATGCATACTCCTGTGTAGACTTATTGAGAACAAAGATTATTTACATAAGTAATGGGTCAGCTCCTATGAACAAAGACAGATATGTAGTTTCACAGAGAACAGCACTTTCAGCCTCAGTAATAATACCCATGCAATACTACAGTCAAGAATACTTGATACCACGTGAAGGTTTTGTTCCAAGTTTGAATAAGAAGGCTAAGATATACAGAACAAAACATGGTGGTGTATGCAAAAATGGTGTACTTTATCCAATATGTTCTTGCTGACACAGGAAGAATTTTTGTCCTTTAAATCAGGGCAAGAGAAAGATGATGGTTCCACCAGTTAAGTACTGTTTCGTTATAACAATATGGGGTCTGTGGAATTTAAGGTTTTTGATATAACAATTCTATTGTAAAAAACTTGTGTAAACAAACTGAAAAAGATTAGAGGGGGTGAAAACGTATGCCAACTGGAAGAGACTTAAAACAGTTCTGGTTTTGGGTGGGTTGTGAAATCTTTCAAAAACCAGTCATTTTCAACCTTTTTTAATCTGAGAGGGTGAATACCCTTCTTCCCGAATACCACGTCAGGGAGCTGCCACAAAAAAGGGTGAGGGAAGAAAACATAAAACCTAAATGGGCTGACAGACGCCTGGAGTGAAATCCTCACCAAACTGACATTAATGGGAGTTTTGCTGTTGTCTTTAACGTGCCACAGTATCACCTTTGGGCAGCAGCGAGGAATACTCCTATCTGGTCCCTCACAAGGTACAGCAGGAAGAGAGCAGGATTGTAATCTTTAAAATAAATTAATTCTACTTTGTGTGTAAAAATGGTTGTTCTGAAAACATCTGTATGCTCCAAGGAGAAAGCTGAATATTTGTTAGTAGCATTGGACTTGTGATAGGTGCTGCAAAGATTGAAATATTAACAAAACAAAAAAGAACCTATTCAAAACATATTAGTTCCTTAATGAAAACTTTTCTTGCGGATTAAAAAGACTCGATGTACTCCAAATTCAGGGGAGAGCTCAAAGCCATTCTCTTGTAAGACTTTCAAACAACCTCGAAACATTCTCAGCCAAAGGTACCCCTGTAATGATGAGTGTTTTGTGTGCAGTTTGAGAGATTTCAAACTCTACATGTATCTTGAACAAGGTGTGAACTTCACTGTAAATGTAGAAACTTCTCTGTGTGTACTTGTGCCTCCCCCTTGGACAGAAATTTGAAAAGTGGGTGGTAAAGGGCTAACAAAATAAGCTGCTGACTCAACTGTATGAACATTCAAATGTAATTGTTCTGCTAGAAGACTGGCTGTCAACCACAAGAAAGTTTGTCAAGGAAGAGATTCTCAACAGTTGGCACTGGGCTGATCACCTTACACAGGGACTGGAGAGTTATAAAGACAGGAGCTGATCCCTTAAATTCTTAATCATTTTTCACCAGCTCAGGATGAAGAGAATTACAAGCAAGAGCCTAATGAGGCAGGGTTCCCCTGCCTTTCTGAACAGACTCCAATGGAAGGATGAGCTAGTGAGCACCATTGCATTTAGTATGTTAATTTTCTAAAGATATGTACTCTTGTGCATTATTTGTCAGAGTTGAATGGTGTTTGAATTCTGAGCAAAGCATCTGTTACATGCCACATATACCACTTGGCCTATCAAAGAAGGAAACTGGAAGGCTCAATGATTTGGGTAGAGTTCAAGGGTGAATTTGAATTCTTAGGGCATCTTGTGGGTCACTGATGGCCATGGGGGCCTAAGGCAGGAGGGTTGCAGGGCTCCAATTCCATATAAGAGACAGACAGTGCAGAGGAAGTATGTCAAAAAGGGAAAGGGAGGAAATAATGCTGCAGCCTCCTCAGTGCCACGGAAGCTGAAGAGCACACAGGGTACTGAGGAGTCTGGATCCCTTTACAGAAATCCAGTGTGCAACCAACAAGGGAGCACAATCAGATCTGTGACAATCTTCTTTTACACTCCTGAAAATTCCTCCTACTAAGCAGGTTGTTCTGTTGAAAGAAGCTAGAGAATTCTTATGTATAAACTGGTAAGAACAACCACCACCACCCCAATAATCTCTGTACATCTTCAAGGGAGCAGAAGACATTACTATATTTTCTAAATCAAGCCTCACCACACAGAACACACATAAGGGGTGAAATAGTGCCATTGACATGAGAAAGAACCAAGATTTCATTAATTTATCCTTCAATTGGGATAAATGTAGGAAACAAATAAAAAAGCTTAAGATAGCTGAAACAGTAAGAGCAGCCATCCAAAACATAGGCCACAGGCAAGACTAGTCAGGAGCAGAGCTATAGGGGCAGACAGCCTTCACTGGGAACAGAATGCAAATGAAGAAGACTGGGTATTTCGGGGAGGGGAAAGAGATGTAGGAGTTGGGTAGACAGACAAACATCACAAACAGAAAGAGCAGGCTGCAGGAAGCTAAGGACAGCCAGAGAAGTATTTGCAGCAAGACCCTGAAAGAAAGCAAAGAGAAACTTTTTGGGCAGAATGCTGAAAAAGAGGTTTGGAATGTCAAACAAAAACTGCCTTATGTTGGATTCCTACTGTGTTCAGGAAAAGACAACATGCACATTTTGTAAACAAACAGGATTGCATCAAAGAAACTACTAGCATCAATCTTTCCTCCTAAGAGAAACATTCAAGATTGTGAAATTGGCTAGTAAGTAAGGTCAAAAGGGAGAACAATGTTTTCTATTCTTGAGATCAGCTTTATTAGTTGAATTTAGTAACACACACTAATGAGAATAGTTGTAAGAAAGCAATGCACTTTTACTTCAAGGTGCTTAAATGAAGAAACATGTTCCATATTACATTTTTTATGCAATTGCATCAATTTGAATCTTTGCTAAACAAAAAATAGCAATGCTGTATCTTCTCAAAAACGCAAGTTTTGCTTATTTTCTATTTCACTTCCTTCCATTAATATCTTTTATTATTTTGCTAGTGCAGGGCTGGACACATCCTGGGTGCCAGGTTACCAGAATTTTGCCCTGGCCCCTCGCTATGCCGCAGTAGCCAGGGAGGCAAATGTCCCGATGCCTAAAAAGAGGGGTGGCAGCACTGACACCTCTTACACCGCCCCACACTGCCGCCTAAAGAACCTCCAGTAGTAGGTTGTGGGGGTGGAGGGTGGTTGTGTGGCGATGGTGGGTCCACACTGCTGCTGAGTTGATGGCCACAGCAGTTTTTCAGCAGCAGGAAGCTCTGTGTGCTCCTTGCTGCCAAAAGAAGTGGTGGCAGCACCAGTTTTTAGGCAGTGGGGGCCCCCCCACTGTCACACACCTAGGTACCTCAGTTTTGGTCTGCAGCAGATTTGTTGAGGCCCGTGCTACTGTATGCATAAAATCAATAAATTAAAAGATGAAAAAGTTATTCATAGTTTTTCACAATTATACTTTGTCAAATAAAATGCCGAAAGAGTTTCACATGCAGTTGCTTCTATCCTACCTGAAGCTCTGAAGAGACAGAACTGCCTCGATCTGAGTCTTTTGGCAAAACTGGACTTGTGCTTTTCTCCTCATCTGATGACATTCTGCACAAAGACAATTCTATAAAATAGCAGAAAATGAACTTCATTTTCTAGCAACAACAAATGATTGTGGCCCTCCCCTACACAAGAGAGTTAGGCAGGGTGGACCCTATGTAGAGGGAACTGGGAAATAGAACAGCAAAAGGACTTGGGGCCCAGCTGGAAGAAAGGTGCTGAGCTACTGTTGCTTTGAAGAGCCCCTGCTGAGAGGCAATAGATTTTTGTGGTGGCACAGAAGAAAACTGATTAATTTTATGGTATGTGGAAGAGAATGGGTGAATAAACAAAGGGCTACTGAGTCAAGCAGGAATATGAATTTGTGAGCCAGGAGGACCGATTAGCAAGTGTAAGGCAGGGCAGCGTGGTTGTCTGTTATGTATGGCTATGTCTACACTTGTTAATTTAAGTCGACTTAGCATGTCTGCACTTGATGACTAGGTCGACTTGTAGGGGCTAAGGGGTCCTTGGACTGGTCCACGGTGGCAGGGGGGGCACCCCTTGCCAAGTGTCAGGGGGCTCAGCCTTTGCCCCATTGTACCTGGGTACAGTGGGGCAAAGGGGGACAGGGACACTGGCAGGGCATAGGGACAGGATGGACAGGGCTCTGCCCTGGGGGGGGGGGCATGCCAGGATCTCCCTGTGCCAGTCACCCTGGCAGGGAGGGCAGTGAGGGAGTCCTCAAGAGCCCTAAGTCAATTTAGGACTACTCCAGGTCTACACTGGCTTAAGTCAACTTTAGAAAGTTGACTTAAGCCAAAAGTCGACTTCAAGGTTTAACAAAGTCGACTTAATTTTCCTTAAGTCGACAAGCAGCTTGCTTAAGTCGACTTAAGGAAAATGTAGCGTAGACGCAGAGTAAATTAAGTCGACTTAAGCAAGCTTAAGTCGACTTAATTTACAAGTGTAGACGCACCCTATATGAGAAACAAATATTAGCTGTGCCTGAGTGAGAGAGAACAGGAGAGTTTTGTGTCGAGTACATTCATGTAGGTGGTTGTATAGTCAAGAGGAAGGATTTTGTATAAAAAGACCTACAAAGACAACAGGAGAAACTGGCTGTCTATGTAGGTGGAACAATTAAAGTATGCAAAGAAAACAAACTTTCTAATCTTTTCAGGTATGTAATCTTAGTTTTTAAACAGATTTTCTGAAAGAAATATACCTTAATTTGCCAGTATCCCTTCAAATTTTATCATTAAACTGGCATAAAGTAATCATTTTCAAAATGAATGGAAATGTCTAATTCCCCTAGTTACATGTATTAATATGGATGGAAGTTCTGTTTGCACATTAAAGAGAGGGGAGTCTCCATTACTCAGGCTAACTGATTGTCCAGTGTGCCTAAAATAGCTTCAGGGGCTTGTTTGTTTAATAATAATAATATGGCAGCTCCTCTTGCACCACATAAGCTTTCTGCCACTGGTATAGTTGTTTTTACTTTTAAACACTAGCAGGATTGAAGTAACTTCCCTAATTTTCTGGTGTGTGGAAGAAAACTGTTAGTAGGCAGAAATCATGTAAGCAAAGATTTCACCAAACTGAACTTTTACAGTGAACTACAAAGCAAAAGCAGTCACTTGATGGAAATGCTGTTACGGCTTTACACATTGCAAAGAGCAGTATTCCAGTAGGTGGCTTTATAAAATGGAAGCATTGCTTAGTTAACACTCATAAGCTCCAGTCTGGCAACTGAGTCCATGTAAGCTCACTCCTGCACTCATATAGTTGCTGATGCATGCACATTCTGCCAAGGCTCAAACTCAGTTGTTGAGACCAGCACACATAGACATAGCATGCTTGTTCTGTTAATAAACTCCAGGATCAATATAGTCACAGAAAAAGAAAGATTTAAGCTACATTCTCCACAGTGTGTTTGTATTTGTTTTAACTCATTTAAAATCAGTTAGAGAAGGGAAGCCCTAGGATGCTTAATCCTTGCAGAAATTCACGTTTCTCAGTGCTCACAATGGCTACTGCAGATTCTTCAGACAGGAGATGCAGTATTTCCTACCTTTGAATTATCCATGACTTGGGCAATGGACAGTTACTCTGAGAACAGAGAAACTGACATTTTAAAAATGCTTTAAGAGACAATTTAAAGGCTGATGGGGCTAGAAATAAGCTCAGATAGGATTGCTGAGTCCACAGCTACAGCCTAATGTGCCAGTTATAACAGCTTATACATAAATAGTTAAATAATACACATTGTATAACACACAATATGTATATATACTCAGTGAAATTTTCAAGTATTTGCTCCAACACTTCATATTACTTCATATGTGTTTTTTTGCAACTAAAACAATTCAAGGTTTTAGGTTCAGGTCTTCTCTGAATGAAAAGTTCCAGAATGCTTTAAATTTTGGAATTTTCTCAATTTATATTCAGAAAAATAAATTTCACAATAGACATCCCCACTAAAAATAAAACAGGAAGACTGTCTTACTTCATTAAAGTTGTTACTTTCATAAATCAAGGTATGAAGGCAGGAGTTACTTATTTGCTTTGATTTCAGTGGGTAAAGTACTTGACTTTATGAGGCATTTGAGATCAGTTCAACCTTTACCTTTCTTTAGTAAATGTAGCATGTTGTCAATAGCCTACCATCATAGGTGGTCTTGGGGGGGGCAGTGCAGGGCCCCCCACTCCTTCCGCCACTGCCGTTTTAAATTTCTCACCTGCTGTGCTGGCACATGTTCTACATGTGCACCAGCTAGGGCAGGAGCCAGAGCAGCAGGTAGTTAGGTAGTGGGGGGGGTGGGGAGGCAGGCAGGTGTTTGATTTTGGGGGGGAGCCACAGCTGGAGGGAACTGCAGCCAGGGAGTCGGGCAGGGGACCAGGACCCATTGGGGGATATGTGGGACTGGCACAGCCTGGGGGGGGGAGCAACAGTGAAGGATTTAAATATTTAAAAGGGAACTGGATAAGTTCATGGTGGCTAAGTCCATAAATGGCTATTAGCCAGAAAGGGGTTAAGAATGGTGTCCCTAACCTCTGTTTATCAGAGGATGGAGACAGATGGCAGGAGAGTGATCACTTGATCATTGCCTGTTAGGTTCACTCCCTCTGGGGCACCTGGGCACTGGCCACTGTCGGTAGACAGATACTGGGCTAGATGGACCTCTGGTCTGACCCAGTACGGCCTTTCTTATGTTCTTATGATGGTCCCCCCATGTAGCCTGGGAGGGCCCCATCCTTGACATTTGCCCAGAGCCCTGGAATCGCTAAGACCACCCCTGCCTACCATTGACACAGTTCTAACAAGATCCAAAGGGGCGGCTGTGTTAGTCTAGGTCAGCCAAACAAACAAGGAGTCCTGTGGCACTTTTAAAGACTAAAAAATGTATTTATCGCATGAGCTTTCGTGGGAGAAAATCCCACTGTATCAGATGCTTTGAAGATGGGGAACTTACCAAACGGGAGGAAATTAAATGCTGGGAAATGTATGACACAGGATCAAGTCAGGCTGTAACAGCAAATCAGAATAGGTGCTGGGATTCAAACACTAGTTCTAACAGGAGATTCTTTAGGAGGTTGGAAAAGAAAAAAATCAGTTCTCTCTCTGTATTATAAAATGGAGTTCACCTCAAATTCTTTTACCTGCCTTATGCACACCCGAGTTTGTGAAGTCGCATGCCCTCTACTCCATTAAGTTTTGTATTTGGACTTTCCAAGTAACGTGTGTTCTACAGCTTCCCCCATTACTACCCCTTTGCTCTCAGGGTAGGGGAACGCCTGCGCCGGAGGGTTAGGAAACTAGTGAGACTAAAGCCCTGCTGAGTAGTAACATTGCTGAGCTGTGCAGAAGGGGCGGGGCAATTAAGTCCTCTAACGTTTGTTGCGGCGGGGCTATTTGAAACAGGGGGGTGGGAAGCCTGGCTCGGGGAGGGCTGCACAGCTAGCAAGGCGGAGAACACCGCTGATCCTGCAATTGCCACCTCCAAATCTAATTACGGACGGTCGCAGTGCGAGAGGCGGATTGGGGATTGCGGCTTAGGGAGCAGGAAGGCGGTGAATAGAAGGAGTGGCGGGGGTCTGCACTCAGTGGCGGAGCTATGGCGACTCCCTCCTGCACAGTGTGCACCCTCCCCGGGAGCGCACCCCGCAGGGAGTTACTCGGCTGCCGTCTTCCCTACGGGCCCCCGCGACCTCCCCCTACCTGCACCTTCGCCTGCTTGAGTCAGCGCCTCCCCCACCTGAACCAAGCCGCGTCGCCTCGCGCCGCCGGGAGGCACGTGACACTTTTAAACTGCCATCGCACGACACTGTCCGACACCAGCGAGCGGCTGTTGGCTGAGGAGCTGCTCGCGCCGTTTAGGGCGGTCCTGCCCGGCTGGTCTCTGATTGACAGCTCAGCGCTTGTTTACCCGTTACCAAGCCCGCTCGTTTGGGCTTCCCGCCTCGCCGCCGCTCATTCCACCGCTGGGCCGCTTGTGGGCGCTGCGCTCGTCACCCCCTACTTTCCGCTTCCGGCGTGGGCGGCTCCAACGGGAACTGGCGCTGCAACGTCGGTCACGCTGGCTCAGGGGTCCCCTTTGAACCGGAAGCGCAATGGCGGCCATCTTTGGTCAGGGAATCCTTCAACCGGAAGTGGAAATGCAAAATGGACGGCCCTATTTGTCCAGGCATGCGTGCATGTAGGGCCGGGAGGAAATGATGCTAATCTGAATAAAGGGGCCCTAGGGGGCGCACTCTCACACACTGACCTTAAATTTGCTGTCAAATTCCAAAGGGGTAGCCGTGTTAATCTATTGTAGAAAGACAACAGAGTCCTTTGGCACTTTTAAAGACTAACAGATTTATTCTTTAAAAGTGCCACAGGACTCTGTTGTCTTAAATTTGCTGTCGGCGGCACATGGTGGAGTTACGCATCACTCTCCCTCAGCACTCAAACTTTAAGATGATTTGAGCCTATAGGCCTGTTTGTTTCGTAGAACTTTTGGAGCGGTGAAAGTCAGAGTCACAGCATCTTTTAAAAATCTCTCACCCTCCTTTCTCGTTGCCCTGGGGCAGCTGTCAATGAGGCAGTGGCCAATAGACTATATGCCAATCAACTCACTTAATTCCAATTATTGTTGCAACCCCTTTGCATTGAAGAATTTATATTTAACACACCCACACTTTTGATTCTGAGACAAGTCAATGCTGCTCAAGTTTTATAGTTGTTCAGCACAATAAAATATGGTTTGCTAGGACTTTGAGGGTAACATTAAGGAATCATGGATAAGAGTAAGGAAGATCAACTTATTTTCTGGAAAGTTCCAAAGGGGTTGCCTTGTTAGTTGAGCTCAGCAGAACAAACAGAGTCCTGTGGCACTTTTTAAAAAACTAAAATTTGTTGGTCTTTAAGTGCCACAGGACTCTGTTTTGTTTTCTGGAAAACTCAGGTATAAAGGTAGATCAATGTAAACTGTAATCCTTCAAATGGCCTTGTTTTAATTAGTGTTGATTATTTTGTGGTAGCTAGCCCTCTATTCAGTGTAACATGGCATTATATTTTGAATAACATGAAGCTATTTCATTTAAGATACCTAGAAATTCTATTAAAAAGTAATTCCTATTCTAATATGTTTAAATAGATAGTGGAATTGTAATAGTAATATCCTTACCTATGTTCAAATCAAGAATATTGTAGATTAAAATGGTTGCTAACCTATGCTTTTATGAAAATGGATTCTAAACATATTTCCTGTATTTAACAAATTCTTGTTTTACATAAATTGGAAATTGAATAAAAAGAAATTGATATTTCTTACTAAAACATAACCATCTTTCTTAATAGTTTAGATTTGTAATAAATATGTTAATCCCTTAAATTAAAATACAAGCAAGAAACCTACATAATATATTCTGGTATGTAAAATGTTCACAGGTGGAACAGCATATTGTTTTTTCCCCTTCTGGATGATGACAATTCTGAAGAAGGCCTAAATGCTATTTATTTAAGAACCCTTATCTTTTTGGTATTCAGGAAGGCATGAATATGTATTCAGCTTTGAGTTTCCACTGAACCACATATAGTACCAATGCTATACGAAATAAGGTTAAAATACATACTCTCTACTGTTGGAGTATAGGTGGCATGTTAGGGGCAATTGGGGCATTTATACCTCATGCCACATGCTCGTTGGGTAGCTGAGTATGGCAACATGTTCGCTACACCCACAGAGCTGCATCTGTCAACTCCAAGCTGGGCAGAGCCTGCAAGCCGGCTGTCTCTTGGGCTTCTTTACTCCCCGAAAGAAGCCCAAAAAGAAGCCAAAACGCAGGTCTCAATATAAGCCCAGTTTGCCTTACAAAAAGCCCACTGGCACCCCAGCGACCAGGCTCCGCTCTCCCCCAGGAGCGGGGTAGGTCAGCATGACTGGTCATTTTACTCTGGGGGTTGGGGCTGGCTAGTGTGCAGTACAGCCTCCTGGGCCACACCAGAAGTCACACTGCATGCACCAGTCAGCCCCACCACACTTGGGGGCTGGGCCAGGGCCAGCCTCTGGCCCCAGGCCCTCCACACCCCCTAGCGCTGGCCCACCCCCAGGGGGCAGGGCCCCAGGCTGGAGGGGGGGGGGGTCTGCAGCCCCAAGTGGAGGGGCCCAATGAGGGGAGGAGGCCCAAGGGCCCCAAGGCCGCTAATCCGCCTTTGTCAGCATAGATTGTATAAGATGCCAGCAACCCTGGGTATCTACTTACACTGCTAGCATGCTCTGAAGCCCATTCCGCCACATGTACACTGCTATTTTTAGTCATGCTAGCATGAAGAAAGCTGTAATCACCTTAGATTGCAGTAGGGATACACCCTAAGTTCCATAACTCAGCTGAAACTGCAGATAAGCTTTGTTTGGGCAAATAGGCACAGGAATTTAGGACTGGCCCTGAAAAGTGACCCACTTCAGGTTAATTAGGACATCTAGGCTCTACAATTCTTTTTTAAATTTGAAAGTGGAAATGTTTTGTTAATTTAAATTTTATTCCGCAGTGATAAAACCCAAAACAGCAACAGCGCTGTGCATGGAAATCAGAAAGTTTCAGGGAGTAGGGATCTGATCCCAAATTCCTTCATCGCTTTCATGTTCCACTCACGTCAATAGATTCAGTCCTCTACAGCAGGAGAGGCCTGGAAGGCTTGAATTTTGCTTGCAGCCCCCAGAGGCTGCTCTAACTTACAGCAGCCTCTCTGACTACCTTTAAGTTGCTCTATAGCCCAGAATAGCCATGACACTTAGTCCTCCTGCCCCCAACATGCCCCACTTTGAGGCAGGCATGGGGGGGAGAGCAGTGTGGGGCTTCATTCGTATTTGGAGGTACTTTGTGTCACTCCATCATCTAAAAGGACATTTGAGTATTCTCAAATGAGCCAAGCAGGGACCCCTAATACACATAGAAAGCATCTCAATAGTGAAGGAAAATACAGTAAAAAATAAAATAAAAAATAATAGTACAGTAAATGCTATTTGGTCAACAATAAATACTATGGGCTGGATCATTCCCTTCCCATGTACAAAAAAACCAAGAAGAGCTTCTGGGCAAGGAAATCTCCATAAATGTCATTCCATTGGGCTAGCAGGAGTTTCCCCCATAGATGAGCCACAAAACCTGCTCTCAAACCTGGCAGATCGCAGACAATCTGCAGGAGGTCAGTGCCATGGTCCCAGCTACATTGACTTCTCCTGGCCATAGTTTACCCCAGAATCCATAGAGGGACACAGCAGAAAAGACAAAATGGCCAAGATTGTATTAATTTATCTGCCTAATCTGTGTGGGAGGAGGCATCAAGGTGAGATGATGTATACATGGCCCAACCAGTCTTCAGCTACTGTTCCAGAGCAGACTTGAGACCCATAGACGGGACTCTGAGAACTAAAGGAGGGGAACAGGCCTCCGTAAATAGATTCCATATCTCCCTTCCACTTGGGAGAGGGAAGATCTGCACATGGAAGGGACTTTCTGTACACATAGCTGGAGGCAGCAGAACAAAACCATCCAGTGTCAGGAAAGGTAGGAAATACCATTGTTCCCTTTGCAAAGTGGCTGTGTAAATTCTCCCTATTTACCACAAGATGGTGTAGAACTTAAGCTGTATTAAGAGATTCTCTGAAAGGAAATAGCAGAAAGTTGCACAGACAAAAAAGCATGAGAATTCCCACAAGGTGTTGACCAAAGGAAAATGTGAAATTTGGAAAACAATATAGGCAAATACTACAAAGCAAAGCTGTTTTTCTGAACTTTATTTTAGATACTGTGCTCTCTCCAATGCTGGTATCACTCGGCTGCGTGCGTGTGTTCCCTCTAAGCGCTGCCCCAGCTCCTGCAGACAGCTGACACAGCAGACCCGAAGAGAACTCCCAATGACCACAGAGTCTAGCAAGGTACGAAGGCACGTCGACCAAGTTTATTGCCGCAGTGGATACAGTAGCAGTTCCCCCGGAGTGCTCTAAGACTCATCCAAAGGCACACTACGGATACTGACCCTAGGACAATGGACTCGGCTCAGTCAGTGGCAGGACTTTCCACTGCCCCCTAGGCCGGACCCTGAACACACCCCAGAAATACATTTTTATACACCTAGACAAACAACTTTCACAATATTTCTGACGTATTCAGGTTCGACCTCAATGTAGTTAGGTGCCGCCTATCACCTTGTACATGTTGGTTCTAACTATCCATCATGTTATTATTCCCTTGTTACTGGGATGGGTCAGCCTGTTCTTCCTTATCTATGGAATGTTCCTGGGTGTCTTGGTACCTTGTTTATATAATATGCTTAGCATAACATTTGTCCTCTTCTTGCCAACTTTTAATGACGTATCTCGGTTTAGCAATGTCTTGACATTACTTTGGTTCAGGTTAAAGGCCTTATACTGGGCCTGTACCTACTACAGATACATAATTCAATTTCAATTCTATACCTTATTGAAATACTGATTTCAATAAATAATGTACTAAAAAAAGAAATATAGGCTTTAATTTAATCTAGACAGTTCGATCAGGCAATGATAATATCCACCCCCTCAAAAAAAATTGGATTTAAAAATATGACAATATAATCTTCACTTTACTTGATGTTTAAAAAGTTGCTTTGCACACAATGCTTTTAGATGCACTAGTTAATGTACGTCTGAGACTTGCATGTCTGGTTGCTTTTTTAAAAATGCCTTTAAGCACTTGGACATGCTATATATTTTGAATCCATGTAGGATATTTTAATAGACCTTGCTTAGTTTCAGACGTCAGTATTTTAGTTTTTCTCATCTATATATCAAGTTGCACCAGTTCTCATGGAATGTTTATTTAAAAATAATGTCTGATACATAAACTCATGCCAAAATTTTTGGAGGGTTTTTACCAGTTTATTTAAACTGAGCTATATTCCCACAGGTGGCACAGGATACAGAAGTGGAAATAATCTCAACAAAAATTGTAGGTGGCATCTGTAATTGACCTAATTGGTTATAAGAAGGAAGTACTAAAGGTTAAGGATACTTTCTTTTTTCTGTTAAATATCAACATTTTTCAAATTGCAGGTTATATCAGAGAATCTTCAGAGAAATGGGTTGAAATTATGTGGATTTCTTCTCTTTGTCTCCAGCTCCATATTGAAATGGTAGTGGAAGAGAGGGATTTCACTGACTCTGCTGGTGTTCATCTTACCCTCTATCTGGCACTAAACCATTCCTGCCAAGATCAACTTTTATTCCTGGCTCATTGAGATACTTTGAAGAGCAAATATTTTACCTTCTGGAATGCACCAGCAGCAGTGATTTAAATACTAGACAAAATCTCTTCTTTGGAATGAAGGATGTTCCAGACTCCTCAGTATGTGCCTTGTACAATACTCAGCCCCTTCCTCAAAATAAAATCTTCCCCACAGATTTTGGCCCCCATCAAGTCTAGTGTTCTTGTTTGCCAGAATATCTCTTTAGAGGCTATTGTATCCAGCTGCAGGTAAGAGTAGCCTTGAGGTTAGCTCTAGGATCCAGAGAGTGTAAATGTGGGGTACTGAAACATTGCTTCCTCCAATCTCAGGTCCTGTGCCACACAGAGCTTAGCCTGACCCATGGGTCCAGCCCATTATTTTAGACATCTCAAGGAGCAAAAAAATAGTGTCTTCTGAGAAGTAACCACTGGAAAATTTTATTTCTAGCAATTCTTCTTAGCTTGTCATTGGGGATGGGACCCTTTTTTTTGTACCAAGGAACTTTCCCAGTTCATTTCTTTGCTGTATCATCAACAGAATCCTGATTAAAGAGATTCTGTTATAGAATTAGTTAAATTAAGTTTAAATATTTGGTGTTGCTCTCAAATGATATCTAGGGGAGGTAAAGACTAAACGGTTTTTCTGTAAGGGGTTTTTCCTGGCAGGAGATGTATAAGAGTATTGCAAACTAATTTTCTTAGACAACTATTTTTACTATCTGAGGTTTGTGCAAGTGATAGATAAGATTTATGAATGGAAAAATATATACTCTGTGGGGTACGTCTACACTGGAGTCTTAGGTCGACTCAAGGAAGGTTAAGTCGACCTACAGACTTCTGCGTCCACATTGGGCTTTTATTAAGTCAACTTAAGTGCTTCCTTAAATCAACTTAATAACACCACCTCTTACGGTCGACTTAATGCTTAAGTCGACCTTATTAAGTCAACTTAAGCCAGTGTAGATGGGGAAAGCCCTTAAGTCGACCTAATTGGCCTCCAGGCCCCCTCCCAGGGCTACCCACAATGCATCACTCTTCCGTTGACCTAGCACCTGCCAGTGTGGACGTAGGCAGTCAACAGTGGACTCTCTAAGTCGACTTAACAAGGTCGACTTTAAAAGTCAACCTTGTTAAATCGACTTGACAAAGCCTCTAGTGTAGACATACCCTAGGATAGGTGAGGGTCTTGAGCTGAAACTTTTGAAAACCAAAATGAGGAGATGGATCAACTAATATTTTAAAATATTATCCACCAGTATAGTTTGCTAAAGTCAGTAAGCTAGAGAAGTGATATGATGCACTAATTATCTTTTTCTTTGTTATACATTTTTTCAAATCTTTTTGAGGTTGTTCGTCATAACATATTAAAATTGCATTTGCTTTTGTTTTGCAAAAGCGTCACACTGATGACTCATTTTGAGGTTGTGATCCTCCAAGATCCTGCTCAGCAGTGTTGCTGCAAAGCTAATTGTTCCCCATTCTGTATTTGTGCGTTTGGTTTTTCTTCCGTAAGTGTAGCACCTTACATTTGTCTTTGTTGAATTTCATTTTGTTGTTTATAGTACAGTTCTCCAATTTATCAAGATCTGTTTGAATTTTAGCTCTATCCTCCAAAGGATTTGCAACCCCTGCCTCCTTCCCTAGCTTTGTGTAATCTGCAAATTAGATCAGCATACTCTCTATTCCTCATTCCAGGTCATTAATAAAGATGTTAAATAACACTGAATGCAAAACAGATCTCTTTGGAACTCCTTTTGAGACCTCCTTCAAATCTGACTTCATCTCATTAATAGTTACTCTTTGTTCACAGTTGTTTAAACAATTTTATATCCACTTAATGGTAATTCCATCAACCCCACATTTCTCCAGCTTACTTATCAGAATGTCATGTGGGACTGTGTCAAAAACCTTGCTCAAGTCCAGAAATATTATGTCCACTGTGTTCTCCCTATCCGCCAAACCAGTTATCCTGTCAAAGAAGGAAATCAAGCTGATTTGGCATGATTTATTCTTAGTAAATCCATGTTGATTGCTAGTGATTACCATTTCATCCGACAAGTATTTGCAAATTGAATGTTTTATACCTGGCTCTAGTAGCTTCTAAAGTATCAAGGTTAGGCAGACTGGTCCATAGTTCTCTGGCTCCTCCTTTTTCCGTTTTTCAAAGATGAGCACTATGTTAGCCTTTCTCCAGTATTCTGTGACCCTCCTGTCATCCATGATGTCACACTGCCTCAGTGGGTCACAGCTGAGAATGACAAATTCCAGACAAACTGTTGAGAAATAAGATAAACTCACACCCAAACTAGCAGTTATTCTATCATTAGATATACCAAGCTAGTAACAAATACTAATTTCTGGCTCACCATATTGGTTAACAAGAAATAAAAAATGCAGTCTCCTTAGGCATTCCAGCCTTTACCTCACCATTCAAACACTAGACTCTATGTTCAGAAGCTAATAAAAACAAATTTAATCAAAAAAGGGTTATTATCCCATGAAATCAGCCACACAGCCAGGTTAACATACCACTCAGATCTTACCAATAATCACATCATCACCAATCCTTTTGTAACTATGAAGTAAAGGTTTAATAATAAAATAAAAGAAGATATGGTTAATAGATCATATACATATAAATGACTTTTCAGTGTTCATAGATTAGAATCAAAGCAGTGATAGAATAAACTGTGAAATTGTAAAGTCTCCCTGCAACTTCCAAAAAACTGGAAAGTTTCCAGTTCTTGTTTCAACACTTTAGTTGTAAATAAACAGTCCAGAGAGTCAAGGCAAGAAAGAAGCAAAATAGAGATGCCTCAAGGTCCTTTATACCCTTTACCATGTGCCTAGAAATTTCCTAGTTCAAAGACAACTCAGAACCCAGGTTGTAGAAAGTGACTGGTGCAAGATGGAGTCCAGGATCACATATCCTTACATGGTTTGATGACTCTCAGGAGCAGCCATTAACCATATTTTTTCTAAAGCATCCACAGGAAAAGCTTGCGTGGTGGGATGAACTTCTTTGATGGCCCTTTATTATAGTAAAGTGTTCTTAATGATCCACCAATACATAACTGTATATGCTTTGAAAACGGTCAACCTTTCTGTGCAGTGTAAAATTGAAAGTAGATGTGTCCCTTACATAATGCTTCTTGGAAAAGCATAAAAAACATGGTTAAAAAGAGTGTTACCACAGAAGGCTTGATCAAAGAGGGACCTAGCAACCAAGATTTTAGCGTGGGGAGGGAGGGATACAAGATGTTGGGTCCTGAATGCTGCTGATTTAAATGCATTGGCACAATGGATCAAGATGTAAGGTCTCTGCCCAGAACACTGGCTTCATTCTTGAAGCAATTAAACATACTAAGTTTCAATATAACAGAAGTACTGCCTGCCTGGCAGAATGTAGAATGGCATGACTACTTACAGGAGAAGCCATAGAAATGTTGCAGAATGATACATCTTGAGCTATGGTTTGTGGGCAAGCTCAAGCACATGTGCTAATGTTGCCATGCAAATAACAAGGGACTTCTTTAATGGGATGCTTCCAACAGAGCTTAGAAGGTCAATATGGGAGAATTTGACTAATAAATTCAAACAAGCCCACCAAGCTTAGTGGCGATGAATTCACTTTAAATATCTCCTTGAGTCAGAGTCAGTCCTTGCTCATATGTCAATTAACACTGAGGATAAGGAAATGTATGTACACCTTTTAATTCCTTTTGGAATAAAAGACTCAATAATGATGCCAGAAAACCTTATCTATGGAGAAAAGGGAACCTTTAGGGACAGTGTACCTTTAGGGAAGGTTTGGTTTATACATGTGACATCAGAATGGTTATAGAAAAGCATATATGTTTAGAAAAGGAACAAGGAAAATGCCACTATCACGTAAGGGCAAGTGACATCAATAAAAACCCCAGTTGTCACTCCATGTGCCCTGTTAATAGAAGGAAAGAAGCATTGCGTACAGCTGACTGCCCATCCCATTCCTTCCTGAGTATTCCTCAAGGCTTCAACAATTAATTTTGTGTCATATTGATTGGTACTATACCATGAGCTGATTAAATTAGTTATATTCAAATCTAAGTGGGCTATACTAAGCATGGCCTCCGTTAAGGGTTGGTCTAATGCCACTAAATCCTTGCCTACAGCTTTGATTTTTCTTGATATTATCTCGCTATTGATAGAATTTTTAATACTCAGACCTGTGCCTACCCCTCCTAGGATCTTGGCCATCAGATCCCTTTTAGCTCAACCTGTGGGATTAACACTGAGCAGCTTCATCCAATTATTCCAACCTTGTAAGTATGGTTGAACATAGGGCCTACACCGGGGTTGGATTTCTTCTGCAGAAACAGTCAAGTGTATTCTGATGGTTCTCAATTTATACATTGGATTGTAAAACACATTTTGAGGTAACATTTTCCCTAAAGTAACTGCACCGACCTGGGTGATCCTGGGTTGGTTGATCACTTTTACTTGTACTGAGTCATGTAACCCGTACAAGCTAAGAACGCTCCAATTGCTACTATCTCCATATTGTACCCAAGGATAGATGACCTCTCGGCACAGAGTGACAAACCCTACGGTAGGGTTAGTGCAAAACAAATTCTCTTTCCCCGAAGGTGGACCACGAAATGCCCACCGCATCTTTCAAGGAATGGAGTCCTCCATACTCTGATTTGGAGTGATTAGGGTAATTGGTAAGCTATTAATAGATCCTTCTAAGCTAACATTTATGTGTACCGGATGTAACCCTACATGTACTATAGGTTCTGCTTTAATTCTTATGGCTCCACATTTAGACCCGAAAATACCGGCATAACCTCTACACATTATGTCCTTTTCAAATTGATTTTCAAATTGAACTTTGTATACATCGACTGACCTCTGTTTCCTGAGCTATAAGGGTGACCCATAAATAAAACTTGTAGGTAGCCTCTATGATGTTTAACTTGTCCTTCCTTAGTATTTTTGGCATGACCTATCCTTTCCTCCCAAACAAAAATACATGAAGAATTATGTGTGTACAAGAAGGCATCAGTGATATCCTGTACTGGATGCAACATGATCTTTTTGGCTATAAGTGAATAGGTGACCTTAGTGTACTGTCCCTTGGGTACAGGTGTAGTGTGCTTGGGGGTAAAATCAAACCCCACATAACACCCTTGTTACCAAACATAACCATATACATAACATAATACATTTTTCACAAAATCTGAGTCGATTGCTGACGATGACTGGAGTGACCTATTGGAGGGAACAAGATGTAGGTATGTTATTCATGACCCTTTCCATTCTTTCAATTGACTATTATGGCACCATTTTTGCGTGACTTTTCCACGCTTATCTTTCATTTCAATTTGATACACTGTCGGGCTTGCCTTATTTATTATAGGAAAGGCCCTACCCACTTTTGGCACAATACATGACCTTTATCCGAATAGAACCTGAGCAACACCTTCTGCCCAACTTCCCATTCAATGAATCTTAGGGCATTGCCCAATCAGTGAGAAACTTGCTGCTGATTGAGTCTTAACTGCTGTGCGGCCCTAGTTTGTATCTTCTGGAGATTAGTTAACATTTTCTGTACCACCTCATTCATCTTTATCACTGGCTGGAAGTTATCGGGGATGGTATCTCCCAAGTACCATCTTTCTGGCGTGCACATTGGTCTCCCTGTCTTGATTTCATGGGGGGTGAAACCATGTGCTGCCATAGACGAACGGATGGTCATTAAAACGAAAGGCATTTTAGTGTCCCAATCGGTTCCATAGTCATTGATTATTTTTCTTAGGGCCGTTTTGATTGTCCGGTTACCCTCTCTACCGGTCCCGATGACTGTGGGTGTGCAGCAATATGGAAGCTCTGTTTGATCCCCAAGGCTTCACACAAATGTTTCACCACTTCGCCAGTAAAATGCGTACCTTGGTCAGACTCAATCTCCTTTGGTAACCCAAACCTCGAGATAACTTGCTCCAATAGGATTTTAGCAGTAGAAGTGGTGGTGCAATTCTTAAGGGGATAGGCCTCTATCCGCTTAGAAAAACAGTCTACTATTACCAAGGCGTATTTATTGCCTTTACCCGTTCATGGTAAGGGACCGATAAAATCCATTTGGAGGCGCTCCCATGGGCCCACTATTTGGTGGTGAAGTAATGGTCCATTTTTAACTCAGTGATCTGCATTGTTTTGGGCACAGGGTATGCAGTTGTAAATTACCTTCTCGATGTCACTCATCATTTTTGGCCACCATGCTATTTGGATGAGACACTCTTTTGTCTTTTTTTTTCCAAAGTGACCTTGGGCATGTGCTAATTCAACCAGTTCCTTTCGTAGGCAGGTGGGGACGACCAATACTGGGATGATTTCCTCTCCCTGGACGGCTATAAGTAAGTTGTCTTTGTTCAAATAGATTCTCCATTCCTTATACTTCCCGGCTTCCAGCAATGCTTGCAAGTCTGGGTCTAATTCTTGCAGTTGCTTTACATCTTCAAATTCCTGTGGCTGGGGTTCTTTGGGCTTTATGGCTTGGCAGACTGATCGAGGATGCAGTAATTTGTACCCCTCCTCGATTCCCAAACGAACGGATTCTTTGGCTAGGGAATCAGCTTTCTTATTTAACTGATAAGCTTCCCTCGCGATTCTTCTGTGTGCTTTGATTTTAAAGAGATAAGTTAGACTTTCCCTTTTTAATGCGAGGTCCCAGGCAGCCTTTAGATATTCACTGTACTTGATAGCCTTTCTGTCTACTGATGTCATCTGTCTTTTTTTGCCAATCTACCATCCACTCGGACAGTGCTCTGTAAACCCAGTTGGAATCTGTGATGATTAACATGGATAGTCTATGGTCTTCTATTTCTAATGCAGCTACTAGCAGCCATTTCTGCGGCTTGGTCTGAGGCTTGTTGAATTCGCCCTCTTACTTGTTCTGATGGCTTTAATCTAGCTGCTCCAAACCCAGCATGCAGCTTCCCCTCTACATAACTATAGCTCCTGTTTGTTGCGGTAGTCCTGGGCTTGTGCCTCCTCAAAGGTGATATTGATTTTAAATGGTGATACCTTGGACGGATCCCTAACTGAAGGTAATGGGCAGCAATGCTCCTTTCCTTCTATTAACAGGGCACATGGAGTGACAACTGGGGTTTTTATCCTTTTTGTTTGTATATCTCTGTTTTATAGGCTCAGGGTCCACTTCACCAGTCTGGGATTGGACACTCTTCCTTCATTAATTCTTCCTCCCAGTACATATTTTATCAGACTGTGGGAAGTTCTCAGGACCACTGGCGACATCCCAATTAGATACTCCCAGGGACCCAGGGCCCATATTAATGCAAGTACTTCTTTTTTGCTAGGCGAAAACCCTTTTTCCACTTCAGTTAATAATCTAGATCCGTGCACCACAATACGGTCTTCTTGTTGTATTTCTTGGGTAAGAATTGCACTTATGCTTACATCACTGGTGGCTAGCTGCAGGTTAAAGGTAGAATTGACCTGAGGATGTGCCAGCACCGGAGCCATCATTAGAGACTGCTTTAGAGAATTGAACGCTTCTTGCTGTGCGTTAGCCCACTCCCAAGGCTGGTGTTTCCTTAATAATATATACAGAGGTTTTGCCATTTTTGCGTAATCATGAATAAACTCTCTGCAGAAGCCAGTAAGTCCCAGAAAGGTTCTCAAGGTGTGCACATCCGTAGGTTGAGGTAATACAGTTATTAAACGCACCCTTTCTTGATCTAAAAGCCTCCCTTGTTTTTCAATTGTCACTCCCAAATATTTAACGGACTGGATGACCAGTTGTGCCTTAGCTTGTTACCTCCGTGCCTCAGTTTACCCGACTGTACCTCTCAACACTTTTTAGAACTATCAATGGAGGTAAATTTCAATGTGCTCGCTTAATGGCCTAAACCTTAGGAAAATACGACTACAGCCCGTCAATCAAGAACAGACATAGAGCAGGAAATGCTTCCAAAACAAATCTTAACATTTATTTGTATAAGATTAATACAATGAGTTTGCAATATTGAGCATATTTTGACATACATAAAATAAGCGGAGAGCCAAATGACTGTTAGGCAGTCAAATAGAATGTTGCAGCTCCGCTGAACCACTTTATCTATGAGCATTCAAATATACAATACCAATATTAAACTTACACTCTATACCTTATAACAACTAAAATCCTAATCTCCTATTTCATTCAGTAAATGGTGATCAGTCATTTACTGGATGGGTTGGAGATGAGCCCTTCTCACTCAAGCCGCAGTCACTCAGCTTTATTAACACACAAGCTCCACAAGCGCAACCTTTGTCATACTTACAAACCCCTTAAATTGCCTTCGATTCATCTTAATGGCTCCTTTTCTGTTCTGTCATTTAGGGAGAGGTAGCCAGAATTTCAGCAATATAAGTCGGAACTTTGTTAGCCGAGTTTGCCTCAAATCCTTAACACACCAATGCCTTACTGATAAGATGGGTCCAGTCTGTGGATTGGGTCCCAAAATGTCTTTAGGTGATGGACAGGTCCGGGCTGTGACAGGTCTGGGCTGTAGCAACATTGCTCCGGGCTGCAGCGTGCGTTTGTGTGAGTGTGGGAGGGGTGAGGAGTAAAAACGTCCAAAAACGTCAATTAAGGGGAAGGAGGGGGAGGGAGAGGGATCATATGACAATGAAATCACCCCTAGAGGGAGGGGGAGTGAGTGGAAAAAGAATGGAGAAGGAATATACCAAAGCGAGTGAAGGGGGAACAGTAATTAAAGGTCCATTTCAAGGCTAACAAGGAAAGAAAAGAGAATGAAAGTTTGATCTAATAAAGAAATATAACTTTACGAAATAAAGTAGGACTTGGCTTGTAGGTATACAAGGTTTTTCATGTAGTGAGAGAAAGGGCTTTTAATGGTTCAGTCCTAAGTTATAAAAGGTCCTATCTACATTGCTACCTAGGTCACCGGTGTCAAACTTAAGGCCCGCGGGCCAGATCTGGCCCGCCAAGGGCTCTTATCCGGCCCGCAGAGCCCTGCACAGCTCTCCCACGCCAAAAGTGTCAGGCACCGGTAAAGTGCCTGCAATTTTACATTTTGTCAGCAGAGGGTGCTCCTCCACGATAGAAATACATTGGAGGTGCGCCCTCTGGTGGCGAAAAGTAAAAACTGCAGGAGCCTTTACCGGCAGCTTGCAGATTCGGGGGCCCTGAGCAGTGATTTTTTTCAGCGGGGTGGGGCATGGGGGGTTCCCTAGCTGGGCACCTTACTTTGAGGCTGGGCACCTAGCAGGGCAAAAATTTTGTTGATACCTGGTCAGGGCCTTTTAAAATCTGCCACCCTGCACACCCAGGCAGTGGCCCAGGGCGGGGAATGGCCTGGCCAGAGAACTGACTCCAGAGGTTGGATTGAGCCCCTTTGAGCCAGGTAAGTGGGAGAGAGGGGGCTGGGGAGCCGGCTCCACGGGGAGGGGGGGCTGGGGAAGGGGTTAGGGAACTGGCATAGGAACAGGGAAGGGAACGGGCAGTGCAGCAAAGGGGAAGAGGTTGGGGAGCCCGTGCAGCAAAGGGGAGCCCGCAGGGCAGGGGAAAGGGAAGGTGTCAGAGGACCTGAGGGTTTGGATATTTATACTGTCTTTGTGGCCTGGGGTCTGGTCCTTCAGTTGCTATTGGAGTGGACGTGAGTCTGCATTGAAGTTTATGTTGTTCTAACACAGGGGTCGGCAACAGCGGCTCCGAGAGCCGCATGTGGCTCTTTGACTGCCCCCTTGTGGCTCCCTGGCAATCCCCTCCAGGGAGCCACGTGGGCAGTAGCTCCAGAGTTCTGGCCACAACTCCCAGGCCCCCTTGGCTCTGAGTCAAGCCTCTCCCCACACCTCTTCCCTTCTCCAGCCCGACCGGCATCTCTTCCCTCCTCCAGCCCGACCCACGCCCCCCCCTCCAGTCTGACCTCGTCTCTCCCCTCCTCCAGCCCGATCCGCGCCTCTTCCCTCCTCCAGCCCGATCTGCGCCTCTTCCCTCCTCCAGCCCGATCCGCGCCTCTTCCCTCCTCCAGCCTGACTCGTGCCTCTCCCCCACTCCAGTCTGAGCCCGCCTCTTCCCTCCTCCAGCCGGATCTGCGCCTCTTCCCTTCTCCAGCCTGACCCTCCACACTATGTTCCCTGTAAGCTCCACAGGTACTTGACCATGCAGCAGCTGTCGCACCCCCGTGCAGCTTAGAGGGACCCCCGCGCAGCCCGGCAGCCCCCGCCATCCCCCGAGCCGGGGCTGTCCTGTGGCTTGCTTGCTTGCGTGCTTGCTTTCTTTCCTTCTTTCTCCCTTCTCCCTCCTTTCTGGCGGCTGGGCTTCGGGGCTGTTCTGTGGCTTGCTCGCTTTCTTTCTTTCTTCTCTCTTTGCTTCCTTCGTTTTCTTCCTTCTTTCTCTTCGTTCCTTCTTCTCTCTTTGCTTCCTTCCCTCTTCTTTCTTTCTTTCTTTCTTTCTTTCTTTCTTTCTTTCTTTCTTTCTGCGGCTGGGCTGCAGGGCTGTCCTGTGGCTTGCTTGCTTTTTCTTTCTTTCTTTGCTTGCTTCTTTCCTTCTTCTTTCTTTGCTTCCTTCCTTTTTTCCTGCTTTCTCTTTCTTCCTTCCCTCTTTGCTTCCTTCCTTTTTTCTTTTTCTCTTCCTTCCTTCCTTCTCTCTTTGCTTCCTTCCTTTTTTTCTTCCTTCTCCTTTTGCTTCCTTCCTTTTTTCTTTTTTCTTTTTTCTCTTCCTTCCTTCCTTCCTTCCTTTTTTCTCTTCCTTCTCCTTTTGCTTCCTTCCTTTTTTCTTTTTTCTCTTCCTTCCTTCCTTCTCTCTTTGCTTCCTTCCTTTTTTCTCTTCCTTCCTTCTCTCTTCACTTCTTTCCTTTTTTCTTTTTTTCTTTTTTCTCTTCCTTTCTTCCTTCCTTCTCTCTTCGCTTCCTTCCTTTTTCTTTTTTCTTTTTTCTCTTCCTTCCTTCCTTCCTTCCTTCCTTCCTTCCTTCCTTCCTTCCTTCCTTCCTTCCACCATTAAACACCGTTTTTTGTTGTTAAAAATCAATATGCATCTCTGTTCTATTATTCAGTTTCTTAACCAGGAGGCTACCCATTGTGGCTCTCAAAACACTTGGTTATTGAAGGAATTTTTTTAAATGGCTCTTCTTATCTTTTGGGTTGCTGACCCCTGTTCTAACACGTCTGGGTACTTGCATAAAATCTCCTTTATGTCCTGTTCCCAGTTTGGTCTTTTTATGGGCTCTAATGCCTTCAGAGCTGCCAGTCTAAACACCGCAGGTATCTCACAAACCTCACTCCCCTCTTCATCATTGAGTCTCAGAATTTTGTTAGGCAGGTCTATGGTGACTCCTAACAGTTTAAGCGAGTCTATCCCCAGTATACCTTGCCCCTTTAAATTTTGCAATCCAAACTTATTTACAATGAGGGTACCTCCTATTTTACATGTAACATTCTCGATGAAAGGGGTGAGGCAGCCCCTTCCATCAAATCCCTCCAAACAGATGGACTCACCACCTTGGATATCTTTTAGGGGCAGTGACTCAAGGTTAATGATAGAAACAGCAGCACCTGAGTCGATGAGCATTTCCTGGGCAACTTTACCGAACACTCCCTCTAGTTGTGCATCCACTGCCAGTCTGCCCCATGAATCGTATTTGAATGGTATTTCTTTCGTGTCAGTGGTGGGAGCTCAGCCTCCTCATTTGCAGTCCCCTTCCTTCTCATACTGAGCCAACCTAGTTAATAGCTCAGTGGTATCCAAACCGTTAATGTCCTCCTCTTTTTCGTACCACCTTAACCTTTTCCATAGCTGGTTCCTAAACCATTTTTCCTCTTCCCGGGGGGACCTCCATCCTCTATTGACCCTGTTAAAGTTGCCTCTAAACTGGCCTTTCCCAGCATTGTCCTTATTCTTTTGCCCTTGGTTTTGAACAAGGCTTTTCCCTTTTGTTGGACCATTTAGCGTATTGGCTTTTGTTTCTTTCTCTGAGCCACCGATTTTCCTATTCCCAATCTCCTTGCTGTAGTTTTGCAAATTATACACTTCCCTGATTCGGTTCTCCAGGTCTTTTAGGGAAGTAAGTGGTATAGGTACATGCCCTAATGCAAGCCGAAGAGAGGGGGTTAATCCCAATATCAAGGCCCCCTTAAATTCCTCAGTGTCGAACTGCACCACCCCCGATAGGCGGAATAGAGTTTTCTTTCGGAGCATATACCCTTCTGGCCTTTTGCCCGGTTCTATTCTTTCATTTAAAAACATACCCACTACGTTAGATGATGGATAATACACTCTTAACAGGGTGAGGTACATTTCCATGGGGTTAGACGTGGTTGCCAGTTGAATATCAAGTGGCAGGGCACTGAACTGTTCTAACCCCATGCCTTCGTGCATGAGCATGGCTATATCTTTGCAGGAAATACCTTGCAGGTTATTCGCCGTGGCGATCCAACTTATTACTGTGTCCTTAGATATATTACCCAGTGTCCGGCTCATGGCCCTGGCCTGCTCCGGGGTGTATTCCTTTGCTTCTACCCTGGTCTCGGGCAACCGCTGCTCTCCATAATCTATCACCGTGGTGGTAATAGGTGCTACCGGAACAGAGTCAGTACTGACACTAGGTAATTCAGGGGCTGATGGGTCCTTTCTATTAGATATTATGGAGTGACACCACTCTCCTTGTTCGGCCTCTGAGTCTGTGGACTCAGACGATGATGGTGTATAAACCGGGGGTTTTACAGGTTTACGACGGATTGCTGTTATTAACCCTGATGTTATTTTTTAGTTTTTCTTTGACCTTTTCCAATTTCCTTAGACACCGGGAATGGTCGGCTTGGTCCAAGGAGGCATGCTTGACCTCATCTACAAGCCACCGCACAGCAGCCTGACTATCAGACAGCTCCCTAGCCAATCGTGAATTTTCTTTTACCAATTGTTCATTTTGCATCTGATACTCTAGGTGCCCTGATTCCAATTTGGCAATGTGGGCGTGTTGGTTCGCTGATTGTAACTCTAAAGCCTTGATTTTCTGGGCCAACTCCCCTTTTTCTGCTTCTAAAAGACCCCACGATTGTATGACACTGGCCTTTTCTTTTGATAACCTGTCAAGCTTACATTGTAAGGTGTTTGCTACCGCCATTGACCTATACAGCACGGCACGCTTTTTGTTTTTCTTACTAGGTTTAGTTTCCATTAATGACTCCCATTTCTCCTGCATTTGAACCCAAGCACTATCCCCCTGGAACAAATCCACACACCACGGGTTCTTATAGTTACAGTACTGATGGACAAAGTACTCAATTGAATGTTGATTTGCTCTCGATTTCCATCCATCCATTCCGAACTTCTTCTCCATTCTGCAAGTAAAGCTGGTTATGCTTACAGATTTCAAAAGATCCCCTCGGCGGGCTGTTGCTCTATCTGTCCCACTAGGACACTGAGCTTCCAAACAAAATCCCCTCGGTGAGCTGTTGCCCTATCTGTCCCACTAGGACACCGAGTTTTGAAAGATCCCCTCGGTGGGCCGTTGCCCTATCTGTCCCACTAGGACATCGAGTAGATTGTTTAAAAACACCTCCCGGCGGTACGCTGCCCCGAGAGGGTGAAACCTGGAGGGGAGACTCCACAGCTCCGAGCAGCCCCTGTCACTGCTCTCGACTTGGCTTGCATGGCCAAGACACCAGTTAAGATAAACTGGATTTAAGGGTCCCAACTGCTGCAGTCAGTGGGCACCCCCTGGGGTATCGTCCCCCCGTTGGACGCTCTCACCCTTCAGCCAGTTCAGATGAACCGCACCCAGGAACGCCAAGGATGACTGCAGCTGAACCCGTCCATCTGATGATGTTCAGGTAAGTGGTTGAGGATTCTCCGGGGTGTCCCATGGAGTCTGAGGTGAAATGTAGACCAGCCTGCGCAACGCTGCCTCCCAGATGGACAGCATGAGGCAGCGGGTGTGGCACTAATTTATAGAAGGTTTTCCCGCCATTACTGTTGACTGACAGCCGGTGATTGACAGCAGTTATGCACATGGACCCTTGGTTTCTTTGCACACTACCCTCTTCTCTCTGCACACGACCCTCTGTCGTCTGCGCTTTAACAGTAAACAATATGGAGTCTGTAGTTGATTGACATTTTCCCGGCGCTCTACCGCCCTCTATGTGCTCCTGCATACTATTTACAATGGACATCTAGTCAACCTATATCTAAACTTCAAACATCCCCAACAATATGGACACTTAAAAGATGACTCCAGCATGAGGAATTGATTCGTATTTCTACATAAGAGGTACATGGACATTGTCATGTGAAACCATAAAAAGAAAATGCCTTTAAAATGTTTTCTAATAGGTGCTCTGAGATTCCTAAAAGGTAACCATGATATGAGGCTATGTTGTTCTTATTTAACATATAGGAGTAAATGCTGCCTGTATTGCATGGGGCAGTTGAGAGTAAAGAGGTATAAGACTTTTCACCATCTATCCTCTCAACAGCGGAGGGGAGAATACCTGCAGGGGGAATACCATGAATATTTAGAGGAGATCTAGCTATGTTGCATCTGGCAGAATACCTAAGGGGCATGCTCTGCTGATTAGAAACACAGTCAGGTTCCCAAACAGTGCAAACTAGTTTGGGTGCACATTGCTCCTTAAAAGAAGCAACAGAGTATTCCACCACAGAATGGTTCTGGAAACACAGTCCATGACTAGACACTGTAATACAAATGGTAATGGTTCTGGAAACACAGTCCATGACTAGACACTGTAATACAAATGGTAATGGTTCTGGAAACACAGTCCATGACTAGACACTCCTAGACACTGTAATACAAATAATAAATTATAATACGACTCCCACCAGTGAGGGCAATTATTTGTCCTTTAAGAAAGTGAGTATGTCAGTTTTTCAACCCGATATTGCCTTTGGTTGAGGAGATGCAAGCATTTGAAAATTGTGGGGGGTTCGCAGTGATTACGCAAACCACTCTTTATTGTGCAAACGTTTACCACCGCATTGTAATTAGGTGGATAAATGCAAAGGAGATCAAAGGGTATGAACAGGATAATTGTAGATGCCTACAAAGAGTGGGGAAATGACAATAATTATTCTCCTCCCACACTTCGGGTGTTGTTGACTGAGGAAATCTACTGAAACTTTTTTATTTCTACTGTGCATCAAAAATACTAATTGTCTTCACTGTTAGCTTCTATTGCGGTGTGGCTTGTACAGATATTTTCACTGAGGGAAGGTAATTATTCCACACTTTTGTAACTACTTATACTTATTTGCTTTTCTAGTCAAACAATAGTCACAGTAGAGGTCTGAGCCAGAAAAAGGATCATCTGTACAGATTAAGTCATATAGAAAATGTCAACAACAAGACTAAGCATTGTCATTTATTTTTTTCTCTGGTTTTGTTTATGTTTTTGCACCAATTTAATCATTTTAATATCGCCAGCAAAAAGCCCCCTTATTCTTTAAAACACTTATGGAAGGATTCAAAAGATAGAGTGAACTTAGTCTGATTTGCTTGAAATGTTTATGTCAAGCTTGGGATAACTTATGTACTAATACTCTCAAGTTTCTCTTGAATTTGGGAAGTGATAAGGGTAATAAGTGAACCCTCTATGGTGGAAGAGGGGCTGCTTTGTAATTTCGAATACTGCATTTGACTTGGTTATTGGACAGTTTACTGCATGACTATAATTGGCTTAAGTATTGGGATATTTACATATGAATATTTTGGTTTAATGTAATAGCAGGCTGTTAGAAAATAAGCAGGAAGCAGAACAATAGCTTCAGATAGCTGGCTACTAACACTGGCTGTCTAAACTGGGGAATTTAGGTTGACTTATTAAGTTGACTTAGAGAGTCCACACAGGATTCCTAAGTTGACTTAAAGTGGGCCTTACTAACTCGACTTAGAGAGTCTATACTAGACTCTCTAAGTTGACTAGTTCGGTCCTGGGGCAGCAAGCCACTGAGCGGTCCAGGAGAGAAGGGAGCTTGGAGCTCCCTTCTGCCCCGGACCACTGGGCTCCCTTCTGCTCGGGACTTCTCTAGTCAACTTAAGGAAATGCCAGTGGGGACGCAGAGTAAATTAAGTTGACTTAATTTACTAGTGTAGACACACCCACTTAGAGGCAATGAGATATCCATTGGCATTGATGTTTACCTTTGATCCCCAGCTGAGCTTGCTGGATTAGACTGTAGAGATGGGGTCCAAAGCTTCTCACCACAGGAGAGCAAACAACCCAGACTAGATTTAAAATGACACACTCTTTCAAGCAGAGGGAGAGAGAGTTATATAGACTCAGGCTCTGATCCCAGAGGTTGGGGCAATTGGAAAAGTGAGGCCTAATTTAGAGGCACAATCAAAGGATGCAGGACTCTACATAACAGAGATGTTTATAGAATTTTCACCGATTTAAAATCTTTTTTCTCCCTTGTTATGCTGTATTTCTACTGTTAAGATGAAACAATACTTAGATTTAAGACAGCTGTCTGATCACTTGGTTCATTTCTAATCAGATGCCCACAAGGGAGAGCCACAGATTCTGAATCCAGTCAGACCTGCTAGGTAAGCAGGGTAGATACACAGGGTACTGTAGAGCAGTGGTTTTCAAACTTAGGATTGGGACTCAATACTGGGTCACAGACCCCGGGGCACTGGGTCGCGGTGTCCTCTGCTGCTGCCGCTAAAAGACTGGCATGCATTGCTCAAGCATGTAATTATTGGGTTGCGGGCATAAATGATTTTTTTCAACTGGGTCCCAAGGAAATTTTTTTGAAAAACACTGCTGTAGAGCACAGCTCTGTCTAAAAGTGGGGGGCGGAGGGATCGCATGATTCCACCCCAGGAAAGGTAATGGGATAAGGCCTGAGGAAGTGCATTCAGAGACCAGAGGGGAAACAGAGGTGCAACTAGCCCTATAAATGGGGTACCGTCCTATAGCTAATTAACATATATGGATTACTGTGGTTGTAAGCAGAGTCTCTATGTCCTAGTGAAAAAGTATTTCACAGGAGGATTGACATCAAAATTGTTTTATTTGAAGCTCACTATGTGTACCCACAACAGAAAAGTTTAACTGATCAGAGCTGATCCTGCAGCCTTCTTCATGCTGGAGCAACATCAATGACCAGGGTGCTTCTTACAGTGCCATGCCACACTCCTCCCCTCCTTATTTCACCTGAGGTCGTTTGTTGCCTGGGCCCTACTCTCTTTACGGAGCTGGGATTCTACAAAGGAATCCCATTCCCTTTGGAGCTAGCTTTCCATAGAACACTGAGGATTTCTTGCCTTCCACCTGCAAAAAAGGTACACTTGGAGGGTATAGGTTTCCTCCACAGCTCCATCTCTGACCATTGGTTGTCACACCAATCACATCCGGTGACACTCAGCCAGAAAGAGTTAAGCCTAGCAAGCCGAATCCAAACCCGCTCTTTGGGGACAGTTAGAGGAAGATATAAAAGGTAATTAGGGCTATTCCCAGTAAAAATTTTGAACTTGTATTGTTAAGAATTTTGGAAGTAATTAATGGCTATAGATGTTTGTATTTACCTATAATCTTGTTAGCAATTGTCAGTCAAATAACTCCTGTCTGTCATTATATTCGGTTAACTTAGGTATCAAAAGATGATAACATTTAGATGAGACTTGCAAAGAGCAATGTTGTTCTTTTCATTTCTCTTTGAGGATTAAATAGTGACAATCTGAACGCCTGTATTGATTAGCTTGTAATAATATAACTTGTTACCAGTGTGCATAGGAAATAGGGGGTTTCTACTTCAAAACCATGGTAATCATCTATTAATTACTCAAGGAGATAACCTGCTATCAAGATGATAGCAACATGCCTATCAGGGATCTATAAAAGGTCTCCATGGCCCCAAATCTGCTCCTTTTAGGACTGCTGTAGCCTTGACAGGGAAGATTTGAGTTTCAAGATTAAGATCCCAGTGTGGCTGACTCAGCCTTCTATTTCTCTTGTGCAAGGAAAGAAAAACCAAAATGAATGATCTAAAACAGTCTTTCATCCTTCCTGAAACAGTATCTCATTTATGTGAGCGATTGTGTGACACTCAATGTTTCTGGGTCTCTGTAGCACCTTGTGGCAGGAGCACAGTATTAGTGATTGACAACTGTAGATCTGCACATTTTCTTTCAGTTTGAGTGCTATAATTCCCTTGCATGTTGCCCTAACTTTTCCCCTGTCAAATCCTCTAGCAGCTAGGCAGGGCTGGCCCAAGGGTTTTTGGCGGCCTAGACCAACTATGACTTTGGCACCCTCCCACACACATTCTATATAGAGAAAAATGATAACATATTAATATATATTTTTAAACAGAGGGTGAAAAATTCCCTTTCATCTAATTTGGTGCCCCTTAAAGCCTAGTGCCCTAGGTGACCGCCTAGTTCGCGTATATGGTTGGGCCAGCCCTGCAGTGAGGATTGTCCACAGGACTGGATCACAAATTGGAAGACTATCTTTTCCTTCAGAACTGGCTTCAGTCCACTGCATGAGTCAGCAGGCTGGGAAGCTGACTTTACTGCTGAGATATTTTTCTTTCCCTGAGAGATTTGCCTTTGCAATAATGCAAGCTTTGCTCACATTGAAGTAAAAGAGGTTTTTTTACATCACATCTACACCAGGCAGCCACACAACATGCTGCTCTGTCATGAAGTTGGATTTGAAAGCAATTTCCAGAACAGGGGTTACTGTAAAGCACACAGCATAGGAGGGTGGAAAGTTTTAATCTGGGTTTTATTGATTGTAGTTGTGGCTTGTAGACAGGTGGCAGCACATGCCTACCAGATGGGCACCTCCTGGCAATGGTACTGGAGAATAGCTCAAGTGACTCCCCCGTCCAGTGTTTTGTGCTCTGTCTCTCTGATTATCTCTCTCTCTCTCTCTCTCTCTGTCTTTAGTCCAGACCTCAGCCCTCTGGCCAGGTCCTCCCCAGTCTCTCCCCTGCCCCTTTCGGGGTTCAGTCTAGTGCAGGCCAGTTCACTTTGCCTCAGTGGCCATCACCAGTCCTTTCACTGCCCACCAGCAACCTGGGGGAGGTGGGAAGGACCCAGCCCAGGGACCGTATGCTCCCTGTCTGAGCACCACCTCAACCCCCACTCTAGCTCATCAGGTGCCCTGGGCCATATCCATGCTTCCCGAGGTACTAGTGCCCTTTTATTAGGATCTGCGCTCCAGCCAAACCTTGGAAGTGAGCTGTCCCTGGTCCTGTCTCCCACAGCCAGGCCAACAGCACACCCTTCCTCAACACAGACGAGAAAGCTGCCTAGAGTGGTGTTTTCAAACTTTTTTTCTCTGGACCCAGTTGAAAAAAATCATTTATGCCCGTGACCCAACAATTACATTTTTGAGCAATGCATTCCAGTCTTTCGGCAGTGGCAGCAGGGGATGCTGCAACCCAGTGCCTGAGGGTCTGCAACCCAGTACTGGGTCCCGACCCTAAGTTTGAAAACCACTGGCCTAGAGTAGGGACTGCATCCATATTATATACTGGGCTCCTGGGCCCTGACTGGCCCTACAGCCTCCTGCTCCCATTGACTATTCCCTTCTTCCCTGGGTTTTTTAACCCCGTCTATTCTGGAGCAGGGGAACTACCCTGCTGCAGTAGTGGTAAAAGACATTTCTTGCTGAAGTCTGCACAATGATTGGACAGACACAGAATGCCTTCTGTCTTCTCAGTTTCCTGGAATAAGTAATTGACTAAATCCTGGTAAAGTCAGCAAAGCCCAGCTACTCCCTTTTATGCGGGGGCAGTACCCCGAGCATGCACAGCAGGGCTTGAGGGGCGGCGCTTCCGCCACCCACAGAGCTTGTTTGGCTTCTTCAGTGCAGGGTAAGCTCACCCCGTCACACCCAGGTACAACAATTTTGCTCTACACAGAAAACATTGCAGAGTTCAGGGATGAAACCCCGGGCTCAGCTAATATGGTATTATTACAGATGATATACATTTAGGAGGAATGGTTATTGTAGTCTACTGCTCCCATCCCTTGTAGGTTTTGTCTTAGTGGATATACACTGTGTATGGACACATCCATCATAACCCTTGATCTGCCTACAGTACTCTTGGCAATGAGTAGCAGTAGCTAATGACCACTGCATTATATAACTATGTAGGATAAACGGTGGCATTGCACACACTGCTGTGCATATGTAACCTTTGGGTGGGCTAACTTCATTTAGTTGCCCTCTTCTTTCTTTGCTGGGATCCTCTGTAGCATTCCATGCAGGCTTTCTCTTCTCCTCTGCAACCAGCCCTCAGTCCCATATGCATGTCTGCAAGGTCTGTCGCAGATGACTCCTTTACATGGAGAAAACATCTTGTTCACTCCTGGCTCAGCTCCTCTCCAGAACACTGAGCACATAGTCTCCCCTCAAGGCAGCTCCTGCCTGCTGTCTGCTCAGGCTGCTGCTCTCCAGTCATCTGACTGACAACATCACATCAGACCAGCAGGGTACACTGTGGAGCATGCTCAAAAATGCTACCACACCCTGCTTCCAGAAATTTCTGGTTGTGGGTAGCGAATCTGCCCAACAACAGTAACCCACCCTCAGTAGGTGTCTCAAAGAGAGGCATATGGGTTACACATACATTCTCTGCTGCTTGCCCTTTCCCCACAAGCACCTCTCTGGTGGTTTTTTTTTTTTTTTTTTTTTTGCTCTTCAGTAAAGAGCAGGTTCTAAAAGCTCTGTACCTTGACAGGGAATTCTCTAAGCTTAGATGCTGTGTCATACAATGGGAACATTTTCCCAGCTCAGGCACTGTAGCATTCAGCTATAAGACTACTTTTCAAAGATCCCCTCACAAGCCCCAGTTTAGGGAGTGGGTTGGAGGCTGGAGTACCCCAAAGACTTCTGAATCTGACCCATGCCCTTCCTGGCTTCTGAAAGAGAGTTATGAAAAACTAGTGCCACTCCTACTCGAAGTAGCCAACATCTCATTCAGAGACAGACTCTTCCTCCTTCCACCATGCAATGAACGGACCAACACTGAGGAAACAACTCTGGATGTTTCAGCCCTAGCCAACCACCACCCATTGTCAAACCTTCCATCCCAGAGCAAGCTCCTAGAGAAGCTAGCAAAAGGCCAATGACAGGAATATCTAACTGAAGCTAATGTTCTAGACCCTGTACAATCTGAATTCTGGCCAGGACATGGAATTTTTCAATTCTGCTTTAATGGCACTGATTGATTATTGCCTCTGGTCAAAGGGTAGATGACAGACATCCATTCTTATCCTACTAGACCTCTTTGCAGCATTCATTGTTTTTGACTCAGAGTCTATTGTCTTGCCTAAGAGATGTGACAAAACTCCAGGGTAATGCACTAAAATGGTTAGAGTTGTTCCTGGAAGGACACTCACAATAAGTAGTGATGAGAAACTGAACTTCCACCTCTATACTCCTCGCTTGTTGAGTCCCACAAGAATCAATTCTTCTCTGGTCCTTTTCAACATCTACATGCAACTGCCAGGTGACCTGGTCAGACAACACAGAGTTGTCAAGAGTTACTAGTATGTAGGTAATATGCAGTTCTACCAATCGTTTCCTACATATGACTACACCAGCTCCACTAAGGATGAAGAACAGGTGGCTGAAGCTGAACCCAAGGAAGACAGAGGTGATGCTTGTAGGTGGAGGAAAGTATTTTGAAGAGGTGGCAGCCTCAGTGTGTCTCCATTGGTTGAAAATACAAACCCACAATTAGTCAATTCAGGCCCTTGCAGTCCTTTTTAACCCTATGATTCCCTGTAGGCATTGAGCTCTCAAACAGCAGCATCCACAAGTAACTCTTTCTACCATCTCCAATTGACTGGGGAACTCTGTCCCTTTCTGAGACCTGGTCTCAGTTAGTCTTGCCTTTGTCATCTCTTAGCTGGATTAGAGTGCTAAAATATATCTGGATACAAAGCATTCAGAAATTAGGAAACTCCAAATAGTACAGAATGCTGCAAGGCAGGCTACTGGTAACATATCAAACCTGTCCTGTACTCTCTACATTGGCTTCCCACAGAATGCCTAATCAAGCTCCAGGTCTCAGTCCTTACCTTCCAAGTGTTCACTGGGCTGGACCCTGGATATATAAAAGACAATTTAAAATTCTGGAGCAAAGACCATGGTCAGTAACTCCGCCCTCCCCAGCAAAATGGAACTCTCAACAATAAGAATAAAGTTCATCTGTGCGGGAGACAGAATTTTCTCCAGCAGCAGTCCAAGACTGTAGAACTAAGGACTACCACAACTTTCAGATTCAATGGCAAGGTGCATCTCTTTGCTTTAATATGTATGCTAAAACACATAACAGGTATACTATACTGGAAAAAAAAAACCCTACCAAAGCAAGATACTCCATTGCATATGCTTCCCCCTTAGGGGTGGGGATGGGAACACCCCAGGACCAGCAGGGTGTTTAAATCTACATTAGCATCCTTCCCCCTAGGCTGCAAGTTCTCAGAGCACAGTGTTTGTGATGGATTTGGGATCTGTAGACCTTTCTAGAATTTGGGCCATAGAATTTTTTCACCTGTGATAATCACTAATAAAAGCTGGACTAGTGTGTTTTACCAAAGCTAAATTAATTCTGTTTTTCTCAAGATTTCTTACAGTTTTATCAGCTACCAATAGGGGAAAAGTCTTTTTATTACTGGTATGGTGATGAACATGTTATCCAAATTCTCAGCTTTGCCTGCCTGCCTGCCTGCCCACCCGCCTTTCAAATGAAATCAGATAAAGTAGTTCCCAGAAACTGATATGGCAGAAATATGGGTTAAGACTGATTAAGTCCTGTCCTGTTTTAAAGATTGTTCTCTTAAAGTAAAAAAATCATTTAATGAGATGATACCCTGTTTTACAATAGGGATAATTATTTATAACATCTAAAATATTAAACAAAAATGATTACTTCTGTAAAGTATTGTAATTCACTGCCACCTAACTCTACCCATGTATACTGTGAAGTTTCTTTTCTCTGTAAGACTAATGACCAGATTTCTGGCTGTGAATAAAGACCGTGCTTGAGTTTTGTGCTTCTACAGTTTATATATAAACTTTTTTTTTTAAAACAAAAAAAGCAAGGTGTAGACCTGGGACTGCTGGTGGCAGTGGCAGGAGCTGGGGCTGCAGCACTGGGAAAAAAAGGTGCCAGTACAAAAAAAAAAAAAAGTCCTGGTACTCAGTATCCATGAGTACATTTAAAAAAAAAAAAAAGCCCTGTATAAAAATGACGTAGGTAAATTTTCAAAAGCAGCCATTGATTATGTAGACCTCCATTTTGGGGTTACAAGGTGGGAGCGGTAATATCTTTTTCTGGATGAGTTTCTATTGGTGAAATAGACAAGCTTTTTAGCTAACACAAGCTCTTCTTCAGCTCATTCTGTTTTGAGGCATGAAGCTAGAGACATTTTGACCATAACTTCTCTTGACTTCATCTAGAGTTAGGGGTCCTCAGAGCTTCTGATAATCAGGCCCAATCTTTCTCAGTCTGGGCACCCAAAAGCAGCAACCCCTTGTGAAAAGGTTGGTATGAATGGGCCAGATTTCTTTCTGAAGTAGAAAGGCACACTTCCCATTACATCAAATAGGGGCTGTATCTGGTTAGTCTAGTTTGAGTTGGAGCTAACATGTTATGGACATAACAGAAAAGCATAGAGAAATGTAAAGCTGGGAACGGAGAACTTTTATTAAAAGATTTAAATAACATGTATTGTGCTGTACATGCGATGAAAATAAAATAAAGCATTTAAATAAATAGCTTTTGAACTATTTGAAAAGAAAACCATCTAACTGATATATGAGATGTTTAGGAAGGACATTATTATGAGACAGCTGAAAAAATAAATGATATATGTAATCTGATGACCAGAAGGCAGAGAGTTTTAATTAAAATAAAATAGAATGAAATGATTATAGAAAATTGTTACAGATCTACAAGACAGGAAGAGAAGAAGGAAGATAAAGACACTTTTATATAGATAAGATGTATAAAACGTGACAACATTGATTGTGGCAGAATTTCAATTGCCTTGACATAGGTTGGGATAAAATTAGAAGAATCACTAAGAATGGAGTGGGAGGCTCTTTGTATAGGGCTGGCTATATAAAGTTTGTTGGTTAATCAACACATTCAGCAGCTGTTGTAAGAATTCATAGAAAAAGAATTGGCTTTGATTATTTCTTGATCAAGCAAGCTACTAGTTGAAAAGTCTTGGCCAAGTCTCTTTTCTGTCAGGATGTGACATAAGAAGATTAGCCACACAATTTGCAAACACAATCAGCACTTGTATATATTTTTACCATGCATTATCTTAGTCTCTTCTTATGTGACATTTAAGAGCTGGGTTTATTGTAGTAATGCAATCATATTTAAAAAGTGGTAGAGGAGTTAGAATGTGTCATTCCTACCGTCATACTGAAAAGAACATAAGATAGTAAAATTTTGCAGGGACATGTCCCCTTCAACCTTGCAGAAGTTACCTGTATTCCTTATTCACACAATTGTTTCACTCTCTAGTCCTGTTTGCTCACTATGGTATGCTCCCAACTGCTTCAAGTATGTCTTAAATACAGTTGTACCAAACACAGAAACATTCACTTGCCATCATTCATCTTTTATCAGTGTTTCCCATTCATTAATTAGAGAGCATCCTCAATGGCACCACCAGCATTGCAACAACTTACACTTAGTTCTCTGCTTCCATTTTTCAGGACTGTGTCCAGTTTTGGGCTCCCCACTACAGAAAGGATGTGGACAAATTAGAAAGAGTCCAGTGGAGGGCAACAAAAATGATTAGGGGACTGGGGCACATGACGTATGAGGAAAGACTGAAGGAGCTAGGCTTATTTAGTCTGCAGAAGAGAAGACTGGGGGGTGGAGGGATTTGATATCAACCTTCAACTACTTGAAGGGGTGCTCCAAAGAGGAGGGAGCTAGGCTGTTCTCGGTGGTAACAGAAGACAGAACAAGGAGCAATGGTTTCAAATTACAGCTGGGGAGATTGAGGTTGGCTATTAGGAAAAACTTTCTCACTAGGAGGGTGGTGAAGCATTGGAATGGGTTACCTAGGGAGGTGGTCGAATCTCTGTCTTTGGAGATATTTAAGGTTCGGTTAGACAAAGCCCTGGCTGGGATGATTTAGTGGGAATGGTCCTGCTTTTAGCAGGGGGTTGGACTAGATGACCTCATGAGGTCCCTTCCAGCCCTATGATTCTATGATTCTATGCTAAGATGCAGCAAGAAAAAAAAAGTTTGAAAAGCTAGCATTCCAATGAAGGTGAACTATTTTTATCTGTTCTCTTAATTAACTATAAACATTTTTAAACTCCTTTAACAGAATTAAATTCCTCTCACTAAGCATGTATTCACAAAAGCTCAAACCAGTGTTAACTTGTGAGAATTCCCTTTGCTATGTGTATAAACTTATCATCTGTCTGGAGACAGGCATGTACATTCTTTACAGCTCCTTTTCCCTCTTACATAATTCATGGGTGTTCACAATTAAGTCAAAAAAATATTTTTTCCCCAGGCAAAATTATAAAAACATTTCTTTTACACTGTGAATGCAGGGCCTTGCTTAGATGTAAGGATTTCCACTAGAGGTGTTTATAATGAAATAAGTGTCCCAGAAATATAAATGTAGCTATATTTTCCTCCATGTCAGAATAGTCCTACATGATCTAAATGTAGCATTTCTCATTTCTGGTTTCATCATCACTTCTCTGAAAGGAATAAATTGATAAAATACAGTTTAAAGGGATGAGTTCTTTTGACATCCCTTCCAGAAACCACTGTTACTAGCTATGGAATTCCAGTACTTGCTGAATCTTCACAGTCAATCTTGGTAAACTTCTGCCCTAGAACATTGTAGTCTGGGGCTCCTAACTGATCACTAATACATTCTTCAAAGCGTCTGACGAATTGGGGTTTTCTCCCATGAAAGCTCGTGTGATAAATATATCTGTTAGTCTTTAAAAGTGCCACAAGATTCTGTTTGTTTTTCTGCAATAGACTAACATGGCTACCCCTCTGGAACATTCAGATGTGGTTCCCTTCTTTCCCATCATCTTTTCCATCTCCCTGCTACTGGCTGCAAGACTATTTCTTCCTCTCCATGTTTTCTCAAGTACCTGGAGTCCCTTGTGATTTACAGTATGTTGCTCTTTATCTGCTGCACATGGCCCTATTGTTTCCTACTCTGACAGTAATTGCTTCTCCAAGGTTTGTGCAAACAGTTTTTCTCCATCTCTATAAATGTAGCTCCTTTCACTTGTCACTTTAGGATTTTTTTTGCTTGTAGAAAATGCCTTCCTTAGTAAGTGTACCAGGCCTTTGTGGCTCCTGCTGGAGGTCTTGCTGCTCTGATACACCCCACCCCTAGAAGCAGTGATGCGGGAGGACAAGAACAGCAAAGGTGAGTCCTTCAGGCCCTCCTAGAGAAGTCTTACTGTAGCAGCCATCTGGGCAGCTAAAGAGATCTTTCTTTCTTTCTTTCTTTCTTTCTTTCTTTCTTTCTTTCTTTCT